>SJYC01073657.1:0-88827 GCA_006408675.1 Madoqua kirkii
AACGACCTTTTTGTTCTCAAGGTCTAACTTAGCTTTGGGTTTGTCTAGCTCTGCATTGTAGCCACTAAAATGGCCACTAGACCCCAGGTACTATTTAAATGTAAATTAATTTACATAAAATGCAATTAGAAATTCTGTTACTCAGTTACCCTGAAAGTGAAAGTGAAGTCACTCAGTCGTGTCTAACTCTTTGCAAGCCCGTGGACTGTAGCCTACCAGGCTCCTCTTTTCATGGGATTATCCAGGCGAGAATACTGGAGTGGGTTGCCATTTCCTTCTCAGTTACCCTAGCCACACTACAAGTGCTTGATAGCCACGTGTGACTAATGGTGCCATATTCGGCTGCATAGATTTAGCACATCATTGAAGAATGCTGTCCTATTGGACAGAGCTGGTTAAGCCTCTTGGTGCTGGAGTGCAGGACCCTGATCACAGGGTGCTCTTGTGTTCCCCTGATGGCTAGGAGTTGATGAGGGATACTAGAATTATTTTTTGGTAGAGTTTTTTGGTTCATGGAATTTTCCATTAAATAGAGCAGCTGTGAGTTAGTGAAATGAGAACCATCCTAATCGTCTAAAGGTCTGGTTTTTCTAAGTTGAGGAATATCCTACAAAATAACTGTCCAGTAGTCTCAAAACTAAATCATGAGAAAATATTAATAAGAAGAGACAGACATTGTCACAGACCAGAGGGGACAAAGCAGGCTTGAGGACCAAGTACAGGGTGGTCGGTACCTGTACCAACCGAAAAAGGATATTAGTGAAGAAATAGGCAAAATCAGGGGGGAAAAAGTATTAAATTTAATTAACAGAAGTGTGGCAATAATGGTTTTGAAGTTTTGACGAATGTATCACATCATGTAAATTAACAGAAGGGAAATTGGGTAAGAAAAGTTCTCTGTACTATCTTAGCAATTTTTTTTTATATAGCTTAAGTTATTCCAAACTAATAGTTTATTTAAGATTAAAGACTTAGGTTTTCCTTTCAGACTCTATCAGTTACCCCTAGTGGAACCCTGGAGAAGACACTGAAGGTGGGGAATGTTTGAAGGCAGGAGAAGGGGCAACAGAGGATGAGATGGACAGATGGCATCATCAACCCAATGGACATGAATCTGAGCAAACTCCAGGAGATGGTGAAGGACAAGGGAAGCCTGGTCCCCACGGGGTTGCAAAGAGTCAGACATGACTAAGCAACCGAACAAGTGACATGCTAAGCAAATTTCTTCTTATCCCACTGCATCCTTCTCCCATCAGTAGACTATGGAGAGCTTTATACCGTTCCAAAGCTGGTGTAAGCACTTTGACAATTTGGAGCCACCACAAGCGTTAAGCGATTGCTGGCACCATAGCAGATGCTGTGATAGGACTTTGATGCTAAGACCCTGTGGGATTCTGCAAGGTTACTTGGCATGACTATTGCCCTGAGGGAGCTTTCCAACCATTTAATAGAAAGTCTGAAGCCCCAGAAGGCATGGGGGGAACACATGTGATGTCCACTGAGCTCCCGCCTTGTGTCTGACACTGTGCTGAAGCCTCTTCCTGTGGGACCATGTTAGAACCTGAGGAGAACCTTCTAGACTCTCTGTGTGGTGGATGCTTTCGTGTTTGTGGAGGAGGGTCCAAGACTCTGAGAAAGAAGTGGCTATACCCCCTTTCCATGCGACAGCAGGCTCCTTGACCTCCCAGCCATCCTTTACAGCCAACTTCTCATGATGCCCTTGTCACTTCCTCTCTTGGAGGCACGTGGGGGACACCTCCTTCTCTAATGGAAGAAGCGCTGAGGGTGGAGGGGCATTTGGGTCCAACAGTCATGCTGAGTCAACTTGGGGAGCCCCACTTTCACCGACCTCCCTTTCCTGGCTTGTCAATTAACCCGTCTCTCTCCTCCCTTCACAGACTTGTCATCAGGATCCTTTTCCTCAGAGAATGCCTGGAAGGATGCTGCTTTCTGAAAGAAATGCCCCCGGGCACTCTGCATCCTCTTAGAGGAAGCTATTGGGGTCAGGAGGAGCCTTCCCGCCAACCTGCAGATCCCTTGTCTGTGAAGATACCTCAGAATGTGCCAGCCTCCCCTGCAGATTCAGACTTCTGTTGCCCTCAAAAAGGGATTCCTCCCAGTTTAGTTCTGAGATCCACACCTAAGGAACTCCAAGCCCCTGTATACAGGTCCGCGTGTGTCTGTGGTCCCTCAGCATCACCGGGTCAAATTCCACCCCAGAGGCTTGCTGTATGTAGGTAGGGGTGGTGTGTGTGTGTGTGCGTACAGGCTTTGTAAGAAATGGCCCCTCAGAATTCCCTGGCAGTCTAGTAGTTAGGACTTGGAGTGTTCCCTGGCATGGCCTGGGTTCAATTCCTGTTCGAGGAACTGAGATCCCATAAGCCATTTGGTGCGTCCAAAAAGAAAAAAGAAAGAAAGGAAAAGATAAATGGCTCCTTGCCAAGACATTTGAGTAGCAGCATGGTAATTCTGGAGAGAATGGGTTCAGGTGTGAACCTGTCACTTCCTGGCTCTGTGACCCTGAGCCCACCACTTCTTTCTCAGCCTTGGTTTTCTCTTCCACCAGCCTGGTGGGATGGTCAGGCTGATCTCTCGAGCTGCTTTATGGCGGAGAGGCTGGCCCAGCACTATGACGGCTTGATCAGAGCTCGTTCCCTCAGCTGGCTCCCTGATTTTCTCCTGGCCTTCCTGACCACAGGGCACCAGTGAGAGGCCAAACTACCTCCTTCAGGTGTGGCCTTTCATTAGACCCACTTCTGGGTGAATGTGTAGGATAAAGCGGGGCCGGTCTTCACGGGATGCATCTGAGGATGGCCCTGGGCAGTTGTTGGAAAGACCAGCTCCATTCTTCACCATTGACTTCCACGGGATTTGAATCAAACCTCACATTTTTGTACATTGGGAATGAGTCACATGTGGAACCACACTCTAGGAGGTCACCCTCTAGTGAGAAGAGGGAGAGCACATTTTTAGGACCTAAAGGCGGTCGTGCTGTGACACACCCCATAGGGGCCCAGGAGGAGGGAAGACTGATTTTTCCTGGAAGCATTTGAGCTTCAACAAAGAGGAATTCGAAAAATTAGAAGTGATGACAGTGTGAATGTTCCAGACTGAGTGGGCAACCCCAGCCAGAAGAGAGTCAGGGGCTGATATTCCTAATGGTGTGCTGCTTTACTACAGACCAACCTCACTTAAACCCCAAAGAGTCTTATGGACTGTGTGCTCAGTCATGTCCAACTCTTTGTGGCCCCACAGACTGTAGCCCACCAGGCTCCTCTGCCCAAGGAAGTTTTGGATTAGCTACTGCTAATTTCAGCCAGGCATAGACAGTTATGTGATTTGCTCATGAACGTACAACCTTTGCAACTCCATGGACTGTATGTAGAATACCAGGCTACTCCGTCCCGTCCATAGGATTTTCCAGGCAAGAGTACTGGAGTGGGTTGCCATTTCCTTCTCCAGGGGATCTTCCCAACCCAGGGATCGAACCGGGGTCTCCCACATTATAAACAGGTGCTTTACTGTCTGAGCCACCAGGGAAGTTCAAAGTTGCTCAGTTGTGTCCGACTCTTTGCCACCCCATGGACTGTAGCATAGTCCATGGAGTTCACAAGGCCAGAATACTGGAGTGGGTAGCCATTCCCTTCTCCAGGGCATCTTCCCCAGCCAGAGAGCGAACCCAGGTCTCCCACATTGCAGGTGGATTCTTTACCAGCTGAAGTGAAGTGAAGTGGCTCAGTCGTATCCGACTCTTTGTTACCCCATGGACTGTAGCCTACCAGGCTCCTCTGTCCATGGGATTTTCCAGGCAATAGTCCTGAAGTGGATTGCCATTTCCTTCTCCAGCTGAGCCATCTGGAAAGCCCACTTCACTGCAGACGGTTATGTGATTGGCTCATGAATGTGGAACCACATAGCTACAGTGGCAAAATTAGAACTTGGCTCTGTTCTCAGGTTGTATTGGGGTTTCTAACCTTTGACAAAATTTCCATTCAGGAAATGAGGCTGAGAAGGTATCAGAGGACAGATTGCTGAGTGAGTGTTTCCAGGGACAAGAGGATTCTTGAACCTTATTCCTGGGGCCAGTGAGGAGGAGTCTGCTGTTTTCTAACCCAGAAGTGATCTGAATAGAACTGTGTTCAAGAAAGTTTGACTCTGGCTTTAATGTGGAAGGTAGATTGGTGGTTGTTCAAATATAACCTTATAATAAACCCTTGGTTTTGTTTAATAACTACAATTGTGCCTACATGCACCTCCCCACAAGATGGCAGATGTAAAAATGCTTTGTGAAGTGAAGCTGGCGATACAAATGCAAGGTTATTATTAATATGGTATTAGGTTATTGCTTTATTTGGGGACAATTTCCTTTGTTCTTGGAAGACGTTGAATAGAGAAAGGGTTTCTCCATTGTTCAGCATTTGCTATTCGGGACAAAATTGAACTGGTTGAAATTCAAGTTTTTGTTCCCATTTTAATGTCTTATGTAATCCTAGGGAATTTTTGTTTACAATTTATTCCAGTTTCTGCAGGTGCTTCACGGGGTAGGCTCCTGCACCTGGGAACGCTAGCATTAATTTTGACAAAAAAGGGTTTAAAAATATAAATGTCAGCATCTCCAGCGTGGTGAAGGTGGCGATGGATGACAGAAGGCATTCTAGGATGGCGCTCCAAAATAGAATTCCAGATGCCTCCTGCGTGTTCCCGGAGTGTACAGGCAGTTGCGCTGGCCTGATTTGCTCAGCCAAAGTATTCTGTTATTTAGAAAGTTTCTCTGTGGCTGATGAGGATGAAGAACCAGGCAGACGGCTGTCTATTTTTGCTGACTTTTAGTTGGGTGGCCTTGGACAAGCCTCCTAATTGCCCCAAGGTTCAGTTTCCTCTGCTGTAAAATGGTAAGATGGAAATCAGTTAATAAGCTGATGTTTTGTAAGAGACTGTGTCCTCCTGTTTCGTAGGAGGGCATGGTCTGTATCGCTTTTGTCCTTCTTTTATTCCCAAGCCCTTTCTGTGAAGAGTTTGCAACCTTGGGAATCACCTGCATTCGGCACCTTCGCTGACCTCCTGGCAAACTCCATCCTATGAAATACAGACCTTGAAACTTCTTAGACACTCCAGACCACATGAACAGGGATTCTCATGAGTGCACCAGAGCATCTTCCCAGCTCATGTGAGTCCAGCTGTCCTGCCATGAGTCCACTCTCCATATCATTCTCCCCCAGCATTTCTCAGCCCCATCTTCTCCATGTGGGTCACGATGGCTGCTCCCAGGGTGACCTTGAAAGGCAAGTATTAAAAATGGCAGAGCTGCCGATCAGTCCAGAGGCTCAGATGGTACAAAATCTGCTTGCCGTGCAGGAGACCCGGGTTCAGTTGCCCTCCCTGATCTCAACCTCTCTTTCCTAGTGGTAACAATTTGTGCTGAATCTGTGTTTATCAACCCTCGTTTGTCCTCACAGCAAGTGTCCCTGGAGCCATATGTAGCTCACGTTGGAGAATTACAGTGCATATATCCTTCCAAAAGTTGTGTAGTTATGCCTTTTACCCTCATAGTTAATGTCTACACACACACGCACATGCATGCGTGTGCGCGCACACACACACACACACACAGAAAGGAATATTCAGTTCAGTTCAGTTGCTCAGTTGTGTCCAACTCTTTGCAACCCCATGAACCACAGCACGCCAGGCCTCCCTGTCCATCACCAACTCCCAGAGTTTACTCAAACTCACATCCATCGAGTCATTGATACCATCCAACTATCTCATCCTCTGTCATCCCCTTCTCCTCCTGCCCTCCATCTTTCCCAGCATCAGGGTCTTTTCAAATGAGTCAGTTATTAGCATCATGTGGCCAAAGGATTGAAGTTTCAGCTTCAACATCAGTCCTTCCAATGAACATTCAGGACTGATTTCCTTTAGGATAAATACTACACAGCAATAAAAATGAATGGATGACTCTCCAAACACAATATTCAGAAAAAGGTAACTTCCAGAAGAATACATGCACTATATATATAAGCAGAAGATATGTATGTATCTGTATGTATGTACATATACATGTGTGTATATGTGTATATATGTGTGTATAATGTGATTTTACCACAATATATTTGCCCATTTTCTTTGTTGATGAAGGTTTTCAGTTTTTGCTTTTACAAAATAGTGCTGCTTAAAGATTCTTTGACATCCCTGATATGCAAATGGTATCATATCTTAAAGTTTACTGTATGAGAGTCTTGGTTCTCCAAATAGCCACTCCCATTTTTGTATTCATGAGAGTGGGATAAGCTGTGGTGATGCATAGACCCTGATTGGGTAATGATTCACACCCAGCTGTTCTGTTTCTGTAGCCTTTCAATAGCAACCCAAGGAAGGTGTCCCTGGGAGCAGGTAGCTTGGCTCCCCTTGTCATTCAGGGACTTAGGTTGATTGGCAGCTCTGCCATGTTTAATACCTGCCTTTCAGAGTCACCCTAGAGTTGCCTTCCTGCTCTGCATGGAGAGGATTAGGTTGCAGATGGCCCCACGGCTGCGCTTACATGTCCCCTATTGAAATCAGGCAAGTGACCACCCTGCCTAAACCAGTCACTGACAGATGTCATTATACTCCATTCCCAAGAAGGAGATAAGATGAGTTTTGGTGAACAGCTCTTGGTCACAGATTGACTTCATCATAATTTTAAATTTTGCTGTCTGGTGGGTACAAAATGATTTTTTATAGAAAAGTCAACTTAAGATCCCTGATTACTAAAGGAGTTGAGAATTTGGACACCCCTCAACATTCGCAGGGCTCCCTTGTGACTCAGATGGTAAAGAATCTGACTGCAATGCAGCAGACCTGGGTTTGATCCCCGGGTTGGGAACATCCCCTGGAGAAGGGAAAGGCTACCCACTCCAGTATTCCGGCCTGGACTCTTCATGACAGTAGCCCACTTTTAAAAAATTGGTGCATTCTGTTTTGAATATTAATTTATGGCTTTGTGTTGGTTTGTTTTTGGCATTCTGTATGCTAATCCTTTTTTTGGTTATGTGTTTGCAAGGATCTTCTGAATTCTGACTTGCCTTTCATGCCTTGCCCAGGATGGCTTTCTCTTAATCAGAGATTCTTTTTTTCATTTTGACACAGTTTCTAATGTTTTGTTCTCCTGCCTCTCAGCCACTTTGATATATGTTGTCACAGTCAATGATACTTTTTCTGTGTTTGTCTGAGAATGGCATTGTATTAGTCAGGGTAATACATGCTAGATGCTATAACAAGCAAGCCCCAAATTGCGACTTAATAAAACAAAAGTACTTAACACACACATACACACACATGTTAATCTCCCATTCTTTTTATAGTCCTATGTAGATAAGGACTATCCTGGACTGTCTTTTCTCAGGGATCTGAATGCTCTCTATCACATGGTTCTACCATATAGAAGGGAGAGAGAGTAACTTACGGCTCTGGAGGGGGAGTCTAAAGCCTAGTTGTAAAGATGCATACTGCTCTTTAGTCCACATTCATTAACCAAAACGTCACGTGACCACAGTGCAACTGAGAGGGAAACTGGACAATGTAGCTGGACAAAGGATCGGTGAGCAATAGCCAGGCTCTGCCATGCTGCTGCGGCTGCTGCTGAGTCGCTTCAGTCGTGCCTGACTCTGTGCGACCCCATAGACGGCAGCCCACCAGGCTCCACCCCTGGGATTCTTCAGGCAAGAACACTGGAGTGGGTTGCTATTTCCTTCTCCAATGCATGAAAGTGAAAAGTGAAAGTGAAGTCGCTCAGTCGTGTCTGACTCTTCGCGATCCCATGGACTGCAGCCCACCAGGCTCCTCTGTCCATGGGATTTTCCAGGCAAGAGTGCTGGAGTAGGATGCCATTGCCTTCTTCGAGGCTCTGCCATACAAATGACCATTTAGCTCTTAGAGGCAGAATCTTTTTTTCTCTCTACATCTCCCTTTGGCCCCTAAAGTGCTATGGTGAATAAACTGAGGGCTTTGGGATTAGAGAGAATGGAGTTTCAATTTCATTCACCGTCCCTAATGATTTTGCAACCTGGTTAACTCTTTTGTTATTGCTTCGGTGCCAAGTCCTGTCCACCTCTTTTGTGACTCCATGGACTGTTGCCCTCCAGGCTCCCCTGTCCATGGGATTTCCCAGGCAAGAATACTGGAGTGGGTTGCTATTTCCTTCTCCTTGGGATCGCCTCGACTCAAGGATGGAACCTTGGATTAGCAGGCAGATTCAGATTCTTTACCACTGAGCTACCAGGGAAGCTCTTTAACTCTTTCAACCTTTAATAAATTCCACCCAGGGAGAGGCTGTGAAGGACTCAGGTTCAGAGTCTGGTTCACTCCAGTCTGTTTCCTGCTCTGGGCCAGCTAGGCCTGCTGCACTAGGCTTCATGCAGACACTGGCCTGCACTACACACTCCCATTTGCCACTTTACACTGGCTCTGTTGAGAGAGGCTCATCTGACAATGCACATGAATTATCCTTGCTTCTTTGCTAGTCCCATAAAATGCCTGGAAACCAGACCTTCCCCAACTTCCAGCTTCATGACAAGCCCCATTCATTTTCGGTTTGTTGACATCCTGTGGCTTGCTTTCTACCAGTGCAGCATTGTGCCTGGCTCCCCTGGGGTCGGATGCTTTATTTTCCTTTGGCAAAGCATCCTCCATTCTTTTCCCCACTGTAAGAGCTTGGCAAAAAAAACAGGCTCCGGTGAAATGGCCATCAGATCACTGTGTGGTTTGGCCCTGCTTGGCTATTTGTCTCTGGGGCACCAGTCAATTCAATTAAACAAGGTCAAAGCTGTGTTGGCTAAATGTATTATCACTACTTTTTCTAAAATTTCACCTTACTGAAAGAAGTTCCACAGTAACAGGAAGGGAATTCATGGTCGTTTGATTTCAGTTAGGTACAAAAACATAGAAACAGATACCTATAGAGTTATATACACATCTCCCCTACCCCAACACACAAAGAAAAAAAAAAAAAGACTGGAAGGAAACATGCCAAAATATTTACAGTGATTATCTCTGAGTAGTGTGGACTTTGACTATTTCATTTGCTTACGTATACTTTTCTGTGCTTTTCAAAATTTGCAAAATGGGCCATTAGCATTTAGAGTCTCTGCAGGAAATGATGTCAAGATCCGAGAGAAGTGCAGAGCATTCAACGAAGCCACTGTTTGCAGAGGTTCAGAGTTAAGGTCGCTGTATCTGTCCTGAGAAGTGAGACGGCCCTGCAGTAGCAAACAATCCCGGAAACCCCAACTTATCTCTCCCTCAGGCTGCAAGTCTAGGAAGGGTCCTGGGCTCTGGCCGTGTTCCTTTGCCTTCTCTGTGGCGTCTGGAGGAACTGTCTCTCTGAAATGCTGTCAGTCATTGGGACAAAAGAAAGAAAGCTCTGCTGATTCTTCACAGTTCATCCACATGTCAGGAAAAGTCACATTGCCTGCTCGATGAGGAAGCCACACAGCACAGTCCTGATTCATACCAATAGAAGGAACTCCAGTGTTTGGCAAACAGGCCTAATAACTACCAAGGAACCAATAAGATATAGCAGAGCTGGTAGCAGCCTTTGATCTGCACTTTGAACGTGAAATCAAGGCTGGCAGGGAGGAAGGGAATGGCCCTGCTTCTTCTTCCTTCCACTGATCTGATTTTCTGATGGTGCAACCGATCAGAATCCAGGGGTCACGGGAGCATAGGCAACGCAATCAACATGGGCAGCCACCTTGGGCACAGATATAATAGGAAAAAAAGAATGTTTCTGGAGGTATGGCCAGCCTTATTTTTGTAACCAAATAATAAGGTGTTATTACCATAAAAATACACCTCAGCAGACTAGCAATATAGAAGCATCATTCTACACACCTTCACTTGGCATTGACTCTGAACCAGCCCTGGACTCAGCTCTAGGAGTGATTTATCAAACACTAGTTGTGCTTTTGAGGAGTTATGGGCTATGTTGGGGAGAGAGACACCTAGCCAACAATCAAAACCTGGGTGATATAATGGAATATGATTCAGCCTCAAAAAAGAAGGAAATCCTTCATTTGCAGCAACATGGATGGACTTGGAGGGAATTATGCTAAAGTGAAATAAGCAAGACAAAGAAGGGACAAATACTGCTGAGTGCCATTTAGATCTGGAATGTTTTTAAAGAGAGAAAGAGAGAAAGTGGAATTCATAGAAACACAGTAGAATGGTGGTTTCTAGGGCAGGGAGCTGGAGGAAATACAGGGAAATGTTAGTAAAATGACATAAACTTTCCATTATCAGATGAATAAAGTCTGAGGATCTGATATAAAACATGGTGACTATATTTGTATGGTATAATTAAACTTGGCTGAGAGTGGAACTTACATGTTCTATCCAAAGAGGTTTTAAAAAGGTAACAATGTGAGGGAAAGGATGTGTTAATTACCGGGAAGAGGGGTGGGGAGTGGAGATCCTTTCACAGTGTATCCATGTAGCAAATCACCATGGGGTACACATTAACCATATTACAGTTTTGTCAGTTATACCTTCATATAGCTAGAAAAAAACAAATGCAGATCACTGGGTGGTGAGTTGAAACTAAGAACAGGGTGTCTTGAAAACAGTCTGAGGGCTCACCACTGACAAGTCTTCCCAATTGTCCAGGTAAAGCCAGTTCCCTCTGTTCCTGTTCAGCTGTCCCACCTGCAGACTGAGCCTTCTCAGTCCCCAGCTCAGAGCCATGAAGCCGCCAGGACGATAGACGACTGTGCCAGGAAAGCCAAGAGTCGTGATCTTGGCTTGGATTTCTACTAAGATGCGTATGGAGGACACATTCTCACCAGATCTGATTTACTTTGGTCCATGCTGGCTTGGAGAAGGCGTGGAGCTCAGAGGTGTGTGTTGATTTGCCAGGTCGGTCCTCACATGTTTGAGTGTATAAATACGCATGCACCCCGGCACCCACACACACCCCTTCCTCTCTGCACTGCTCCTTCTTCCCTCAGCAGACCTGAAACTTGTCTTTCTTGCCTGGTGGAGAAAAGCTGTGCTCCTCCATTAGCTGAAGATGCACTCGTGTTGAATTATGAACAGCCTGATACATCTGAAATCATAAAGAAATTCAATGTAAGTTTCTACACACAGTTCGAAGTCCTTTTTTCATCTGTCCTTCGCTCACAACTATTGTACTTCGTAGTAGGTTTGCAGAGGAATGAGCAACAAATGTTGGGGTTTTGCATCAAGCGGATATTGACTAATACTCTTTGTTGCTTTCCACAGAGACAGGTTTCTTTTAGTCTTTCATTCTCCCCTTTCTGTGTGTGTGTCTGTGTGTGTGTTTAATATCCAGAAGCAATAAACAGTGCATCAGCCCAAAAGGAGAGACCAATTGCCATCTTTAATTCGTTTCCACTAAATGGGATGGATGCAGAGGACTCCAAAGGATGAACAGAGAATTCAGTGTCTCCCTAATGGCCCGAGTTTCATTTAAGTGGAGAGCCACCCGTATGTTTCAACTTTGTCTCTTTTTTAAAAAATAAAAATTTTAAACTTTTGGTTAAAAGTCTTTATTGAATTTGTTACAATATTCCTTCTATTTTATGTTTTGTGTTTTTTTTTTGGCCAAGAAGCATGTGAAATCTTAGTTCCCTGATCAGGGATCAAACCTGCATCCCCTGCACTGGGAGGCGAAGCCTTAACTACTGAATTGCCAGAGATGTCCCCAAATTTGTCTATTAAAGGCTCCTTGTTGGGAGTTTAGTATGGGGAACTCTTTGTAGCAGTTAGAATTTGGTCAGAAAAATGACTTGCGTGTGCATGCGGGCTCACTTGTGTCTGACTCTGTGAGCCCCGTGGACTGTAGCTCACCACAGGCTCCTGTCTGTGGAGTTTTCCAGTCAAGTATACTGGAATGGATTGCCATTTCCTATTATAGAGGATTTTCCTGACCCAAGGTTCTAACGTGAGTCTCCTGTGTCTCAGCACTGGCAGGAGGATTCTTTGCCACTGAGCTACCTGTTCAGTTCAGTTCAGTTCAGTTCAGTCGCTAAGTAGTGTGTGACTCTGTGACCCCACGAATCACAGCACACTAGGCCTCCCTGTCCATCACCAACTCCCAGAGTTCACTCAGACTCACGTCCATTGAGTCAGTGATGCCATCCAGCCATCTCATCCTCGGTTGTCCCCTTCTCCTCCTGCCCCCAATCCCTCTCAGCATCAGAGTCTTTTCCAGTGAGTCAACTCTTCTCATGAGGTGGCCAAAGTACTGGAGTTTCAGCTTTAGCATCATTCTTTCCAAACAAATCCCAGGGCTGATCTCCTTCAGAATGGACTGGTTGGATCTCCTTGCAGTCCAAGGGACTCTCAAGAGTCTTCTCCAACACCACAGTTCAAAAGCATCAATTCTTAGGTGCTCAGCTTTCTTCACAGTCCAACTCTCACATCCATACATGATTGCTGAAAAAAACCATAGCCTTGACTAGACGGACCTTTTGTTGGCAAAGTAATGTCTCTGCTTTTCAATATGCTATCTACGTTGGTCATAACTTTCCAAGGAGTAAGCGTCTTTTAATTTCATGGTTGCAGTCACCATCTGCAGTGATTTTGGAGCCCCCAAAATAAAGTCTGAGACTGTTTCCATTGTTTTCCCATCTATTTCCCATGAAGTGATGGGACCAGATACCATGATCTTTCTTTTCTGAATGTTGAAGCACCTGGGTAGTCCCTAAAAATGACGGTCATTCATAAATTCCTGACATGAAGATTTTTTAATGCCTACATTTTTCACTTTGACATAATTGCAGATTCATATGTAAGACACACAATACAGAGTTATACCATGTACAAGTCAACCAGTTTCTTGTGATGATAACATCCTGCAAAACTATAGTGTACTATCTGGATGCATGCAATACATCTTAGATTTCCTGTTTCATTTGTACTGGTGTGTGTGTGTGTGTGTGTGTGTGTGTGTGTGTATTTTGGATTTCCCAGGTGGCTCCCTGGTGGTTCAGAGGTTAAAGCGTCTGCCTGCAATGCAGGAGACCTGGGTTTGATCCTTGGGTTGGGAAGATCCCCTGGAGAAGGAAATGGCAACCCACTCCAGAATTCTTGCCTGGAGAATCCCATGGACGGAGGGGTCTGGTGGGCTACAGTCCACGGGGTCACAAAGAGTCGGACATGACTGAGCGACTTCACTTTCACTTTCAGGTGGCTCAGTGGTAAAGAATCCACTTGCTATTGCAAGAGATAGGGATTCAGTCACTGGGTCGGGAAGATCTCCTGGAGAAGGAAATGGCAATCCACTCCAGTATTCTTGCTTAGGAAATCTCATGAACAGAGGAGCTTGGTGGGCTACAGTCCATGGGGTTGCAAAGAGTCAGACATGTCTTAACAACTAAACAATAACAATAATGTGTACGTATGTAGCTCTGTGCAACTTTATAACATGTGTGTGTCCATCACCACAGACAAGATACAGAGGAGTCTGCAAGGACCCCCGTGTGGCTTTTTTGCCACACCCACTCCCCTCCTGCCCCTCTGCACCCCACCCTCCCTAACACCTGGATTTACTCATCTGTTTTCTGTTTCTATAATTCTTTTGTTTCAGGAATGTTACATACATGGAATGAGGCAATTTGGAAACCTCTTACAGTGGGCTTTTTTTTTTCAGCATCATTCCCTAAAGATTCATACAAACCAATGCAGGTATCAAGAGTTTGTTTCACTTTATTTCTAATAAAATTCCGTGGTATGGATGATGCATCATAGTTTATTCAGCTATTCATCCATCGAGGGACATCTGAGTTGTTCTGGACTATTAGGAATAAAACTTTCTTAAGCATGTACATACAAGTTTTCGCACAAACACAAGTTTTCATTTCTGTAATGTAAATACCTTAAATTATAATTTCTGGGTCACATGGTAATTGCAAGTTTAGTTTTAAAAGAATCTGCCAAACTATTTTCCAGGTTGTACTGTTTTACACTCCCACCACAGTGTATGAGTAAACCAGTTTCTCCTAATATTCTCCAGCCTTTAGAGTTGCCATAAATTTTCATTCTTCTGTTCTAATGGATGTGCAATAATATTTCATTGTGGTTTTAATTTGATTTCCCTAATGGCTAACGATGTTGAGCATCTTCTCATGTACTTAGTTGCCATCTGGCTATCTTTTTGGTGAAATGTCTGTTCATTTTTTTTGCCCATTTTCTAACTGGATTCTTTGTGGGTTTTTTTTTTTCACTGTTGAATTTTGAGAGTTCTTTATATATCCTAGATATTTTGAGTTCTTTGTGGTGCATGAGACTTGCAAATATTTTCTACCATCTACAGCTTGTCATTTCATCCATAGAATGAAAGCTTGTAATTTGGATGAGGTATATTTTATCAATTTTTCTTTTTATGGATCAATTTTGAGGTGTCAAATCTAAAAACCTTTTGCTTAACCCCAGGTCCTGAAGATTTTCTGTTTCCATTTAAACGTATCATAGTTTCACATCTTACAATTAAGCCCGTGATCCACTCTGAGTTACCCTTTGTGAGGTTTGGATTAAGGTTTATTTCTTTATGCCATGGATGTCCATTCAGCACCATCTGCTGAAAGGCTGTATCCTTCCACCTTTGAATTGTTTAATACTTTTGTCAAAGATCATTTGGATATTTTGTGTCCCTCTGTTTCTGTATCTCTATTCTGTTTCATTGATTTTTGTGTCTATCCCTTAGACAATACCACACTGTCCTGATTAGTCTAGGTGTCTAGTAAGGTTTAATGTTGAATAGAATGATTCCTCCTGCTTTAATCTTTTCCAAGATACGATAGCTAGTCTAGGACCTTTGTATATAAATTTAGATTTAGCTTGCTTATGTCTTTTAAAAAGAAGCTGTATTAGGTGTTCTAATGTAAGGAACTGGAAGCTCATATAGCCATCTGGAGTCAGGAAGGTAGCAGGATGGTCCCATGAGTATCTCAGGAGCAGTGTTAAAGCAGGGACTTGGGAAGGCCCACCTAGGGGTCCTTATAAATCTCAAGAATCTCAGGAAAGCTCTTACCAACTTCTTCCATTTGCTGCGTCAAAATATTATAAGGTACTGTAAGTCAACCTGGAGAAGCCTTGACCTCCAGGGTGCTTCAGTATTTACCCTTCACTGTCCCTGGAGGTCATGGACTCCCTTTCTCAGAGGTTGGCTCAAACCCTGAATCAGAATGGAAGGGCATCCTCCTTGAACTGCAAAAGACACTCTTGAAGTGGTCAGCAATCGACCCCTGGTGGTTTAGCACCATGCGGAGTCTTGAACTTGTCAGGTTTCTGTGCTGTTGATCAGGAACTTGCTGTGGAAGAGAGAAGTCTTCTGGACTGATCTCCTCCCCATCTTGTCATGGATCACTTTTCAGAGGCTCAGAGTCATCTAGAAGAAGATCCCTAAAACCCAGGAGGGTGCTCTCCACGACGTGGCCTGCGGAACTCGTCCCCGGGGTCGCAAAGCGTCAGACAGGACTGTGCGTGCGTGTGTGGGCAGGCGTGCGTGCGTGGGCAGGCGTGCACGAAGCGGAGCGGAGAACAGACCTTTTGCCCTGGCACGATCTTGGACGGGGTGCAGTCTCACTACGGCGGGTTGTGCGAATGCTGTCTTTCCTCCTCTTGGGATCAGTCACCAGTCCACCGGAGGGGCAGGGTCGGCAGGCGGGGAGGGGTCGCAAAAGAATCCCATGGAACGAGTGGGCTTTCACGGGCACGGCATGTGCCACAGAACCCCAAGGTCCACGTTGGCCTGGGTGGGCCGCTTCAGAGGCTCAGAGTCATCCGGAAGAAGATCCCTGAAACCCAGGGAGGGTGCTCTCCATGGGTTCATTCATTCACTGTCTTGGGGGAAAGGTATGTCCCTTGGCTAAGGAGACAGTGAGGTGGACATCCCAGTGGAGGTGGGGGGACAGGCAGGTGAGCTGGCCATTTCAGCGGCATCAGGAGTCCTGTGGGGAAGGGATGCTGGGCCATGTAGGGTGTGTGTGGGGGCGGTAGCATGTTTGCATTGGGGAGGATGCTGCAGAAAAAGTTCTGCTGAGACCTGAAGGTGCCCTTAAGCAGACCAAGAGGAGAGGGCACCTGAGAGATTTTACTGGAAGCGGGGAGGAAGGCTGGGGGTGTGGCCACACTGCAGGCTGAAATGCAGAGCCCAGCTCCTCCTTGGCCCCAGGAAGCCCAGTGACAACTCCAGTCTCCTAAGGAAAAACTGGAAACTAGGTTGGACCTGTTTTCTGCGGTTCCTTTCTGCAAGTCTGGGAATCAGGTACTTTGTGTTTTAAAAGCAGCTGCTAGGTGATGTCATTTGGGGCTTCTCCTGCCCCTCCCCTCTAGAACCCAGCAACACTCTTTAGAGGCGCAGTGAAGACTGAGGAGGCTCCTATGAAGAGAGCACAATATTGTAGATCACGCTTGTTCTACACCAAACGAAACATTGCTTTACCACGTACGGCTCTCACATGAATGACACGTCAGCTTTAATTTGTGACAGGGAGCTAAGTTAATCTGGCTCCAGCCCTCACAAGGCCATGAACAGCACGTCCCAGAGAATAACAGTGCAATTGTTCAGGTGTCAGTGCGGCAGAGCTGAGAGCTGGGCTGTCTGTGGCCCTGTGCCCCCATGTAGTGAGGATGTCCATATTGTACAAACTGCTGGGCAGTGGGGCAATTCTGAGTGGTGAATACAACTCAATAGAAAGGGAAAAACTAGAGATCTCTTCAAAAAACTAAAGGACAGAAATGATATGGACTTAACAGAACTAGAAGATATTAAGAGGAGGTGGCAAAAATACATAGAAGAACTACACAAAAAGAGTCTTCATGACCCAGATAACGATGATGGCATGATCACTCACCTAGAGCCAGACATCCTGGAATGCAAAGTCAAGGGGGCCTTAGGAAGCATCATTACGAACAAAGCTAGTGGAGGTGATGGAATTCCAGCTGAGCTATTTCAAATCCTAAAAGATTATTCTGTGAAAGTACTGCACTCAATATGCCAGAAAATTTGGAAAACTCAGCAATGGCCACAGGACTGGAAAAGGTCAGTTTTCATTCCAATCCCAAAGAGGGGCAATGCCAAAGACTGCTCAAGCTACCACACAATTGCACTCATCTCACACACTAGCAAAGTAATGCTCAAAATTCTCCAAGCTAGGCTTCAACAGTATGTGAACTGAGAACTTCCAAATGTTCAAGATGAATTTAGAAAAGGCAGAGGAACCAGAGATCAAATTGCCAATATCAGTTGGATCATGGAAAAAGCAAGAGAGTTCCAGAAAAACACCTACTTCTGTTTTATTGAGTACGCCAAAACCTTTGTGTGGATCACAACAAACTGTGGAAGATTCTTCAAGAGATGAAAATACCAGAGCATGTGACCTGCCTCCTGAGAAATCTGTATGCAGGTCAAGAAGCCACAGAGAACTGGGCATGAAACAAAAGACTGGTTCCAAATCAGGAAAGGAGTACGTCAAGGCTATATATTGTTACCCTGCTTATTTAACTTATATGCAGAGTACATGATGAGGAACGCTCGGCTGGAGGAAGCACAAACTAGAAACAACATTTCTGGGAGAAATATTAATAACCTTAGATATGCAGATGACACCACCCTTATGGCAGAAAGCAAAGAGGAACCAAAGAGCCTCTTGATGAAAGCGAAAGAAGATAATGAAAAAGCTGGCTTAAAGATCAACATCCAAAAAACTAAGATCATGGCATCCAGTCCCATCTCTCCATGGCAAATAGATGGGCAAATGATGGAGAAACAGGGACAGACTTTATTTTGGGGGGCTCCAAAATCACTGCAGATGGTGACTGCAGCCATGAAGGTAAAAGACGCTTACTCCTTGGAAGTAAAGCTATGACCAACGTAGACAGCATATTAAAAAGCAGAGACATTATTTTGCTTACAAAGATTCATCTAGTCAAAGCTATTGTTTTTCCAGTGGTCATTTATGGATGTGAGAGTTGGACCATAAAGAAAACTGAGCACCGAAGAATTGATGCTTTTGAACTCTACAGTTTGAAAAGACTCTTGAGAGTCCCGTGGACTGCAAAGAGATCCAACATTCAGTCCTAAAGGAAATCAGTCCTGATGATTCATTGAAGGGATTGATGCTGAAGCTGAAGCTCCAGTACTTTGGCCACCTGATGCCAAGAACTGACTCATTGGAAAAGATCCTGATGCTAGGAGAGACTGAAGGCGGGAGGAGAAGGGGCCAACAGAGGATGAGATGGTTGGATGGTATCACTAACTTGATGCACATGAATTTGAGCAAGCTCTGAGATTTGGTGATGGACAGGGAAGCCTGGCATGCTGCAGCCCATGGGGTCACAAAGAGTTTGACACAGCTAAGCAACTAAACTGAACTGAACTGAGGAGGGAGACGTGTCCTTTGAGAAACATTTGGGCTGTGTACCTTCACTTCCATGACCCCAGGCTCTTCTTCAGTGGTCAAGCCAAGGTCATGGTCTCAGGCTGTTTCTCACCTGAGCCAAGGTCAGCTAGTTGAGGGTGACAGTGGAGCTCATGACCTACTCAGTACTCCACGGAAACACCCAGGACGGTGGCTTGACTGAGGAGCAGTGGGACCGTGTGAGGGTCAATTTTCAATGGGTGGATGGAGTAGTTACTCCCAGGGCAAGATGCTTCTCTTCTATCCCAGAGGAGGGGCTTTGGGTAGACAATTTAATTCCCACCCCAAGAGGATTATCCTGTGGATTTGTTTCTTGGGACTTACTTGGAAGCTGACAACAACAGAAAATTATTATTGGACCGTTCTGGAAGCCAAAAGTCTGACATCAGAGCATCAGCAGGTTCCTTCTGAAGGCTCTGCTGCTGCTGTTGCTTGGTCGCTAAGTCTTGTCTGACTCTTTGTCAACCCCATAGACTGTATCCCACCAGGCTCCTGTGTCCATGGGATTTCCGAGGCAAAGCTATTGGAGTGGGTTGCCACTTCCTTCTCCAGGAGTCTTCCCAGCGCAGGGACTGAACCTGCATCTCCTGCGCTGGCAGCAGATTCCATACCACTGTGCCACATGGACTTCTGCAATAAGATATGAAGGAGCATCTATTCCATGTCTCTCTCCTAGTTGCCAGTAGTTGATTGAAATCCCTAAAATTCCTAAGGCTACAGCTGCATTGTTCAAATTTCGGTTTCCATCTTCATATGGCTTTCCTTCCTTCTGCATTTCTTCTCTTCACTTCTTTTACAACGACCCTTTTCTCTGAATTTAGGGTCTCAAGATCCTTAATTACATCTGCAAAGACCAAGGAAGGTCATATCCATTGGTTGCAGGAAGACATATCTTGGGTAACCTTCCAACCCACCTCAAACTCCAAGATCCTCAGGTGTAGTTGGCTGTCTGACTTGATTTGGTCAATGAAACACTGAGCAAGAAGGATGGATATTTCTTCTGAGCAGAAGCTTTAAGCACCATTGCATGATTCTGCCATGTTCTTGTTCTATCCCCAGGAGAACAGTGTATTCCGAAGGGAACACTTTTATTGGTCTAGAGTGAAATGGACACACATATGGAGCTAAGCAGTTCAGTTCATTTCAGTCACTCAGTCGTGTCCAACTCTTCGCAAACCCGTGAATTGCAGCACGCCAGGCCTCTCTGTTCATCACCAACTCCCGGAGTTCACTCAGATTCATGTCCATGGAGTCAATGATGCCATCCAGCCATCTCATCCTCTGTTGTCCCCTTCTCCTCCTGCCCTCAATCCCTCCCAGCATCAGAGTCTTTTCCAATGTGTCAACTCTTCACATGAGGTGGCCAAAGGATTGGAGTTTCAGCTTTAGCATCATTCCTTCCAAAGAAATCCCAGGGTTGATCTCCTTCAGAATGGATTGGTTGGATCTCCTTGTGGACCCTAATAAATAACAGAAGAAATCTCCTTTTGTGGTGTGTTCACCACAAAATAACCTAATTCCAAAGAGTCAACTCTTCTCATGAGGTGGCCAAAGTACTGGACTTTCAGCTTTAGCATCATTCCTTCCAAAGAAATCCCAGGACTGATCTCCTTCAGAATGGACTGCTTTGATCTCCTTGCACTCTCAAGACTCTTCTCCAACACCAAAGTTCAAAAGCATCAATTTTTCAGTGCCCAGCCTTCTTCACAGTCCAACTCTCATATGCATACATGACCACTGGAAAAACCATAGCCTTGACTAGACGGACCTTAGTCGGCAAAGTAATGTCTCTGCTTTTGAATATGCTATCTAGGTTGGTCATAACTTTTCTTCCAAGGAGTAAGTATTTTCTAATTTCATGGCTGCAGTCACCACCTGCAGTGATTTTGGAGCCCAAAAGATAGTCTGACACTGTCTCCACTGTTTCCCCATCTATTTGCCATGAAGTGATGGGACAGGATGCCATGATCTTCGTTTTCTGAATGTTGAGCTTTAAGCCAACTTTTTCACTCTCCTCTTTCACTTTAATCAAGCGGTCCTTTAGCTCCTCTTCATTTTCTGCCATAAGGGTGGTGTCATCTTTTTTCTTTAGAATTAGATATTTGATAAATAAATTTGTATATAGTGATTCTAACCCTGAAATCTCTAAGCATACAGATTATCAGGAGCAAAATTTCATAAAATCAAATCATGCCAATATATGCCAAATGCTGTTAGTGACTTATAAATTTGAGAAAAAGAAAAACAAACAAACAAAATATTCCCCAAGTAACTAGTTGCTGTATGTGGTCAACTATTATTAAGCAAAAGTTCAAGGTATTTATAAATTTTGCAAAACCAAAGGAACATTTTGAATGAGGTACCAATGTATCTGTCAGAAATATCAGAATTATTTATAATTTCAGGTTTCACATTAAAAACCAATACTCTCAGGTAATAGAATTATTTTAGCAATAAATAGAAATTCCTCCTGTCAAATATCAAGCAAGTCTTAAACTTTGTAAGTAGAGAGTTTTATTCCAAAGGATTATTTCAAGGGGCTGCTGCTGCTGCTAAGTCACTTCAGTCGTGTCCAACTCTGTGTGACCCCATAGACAGCAGCCCACGAGGCTCCCCTGTCCCTGGATTTTCCAGGCAAGAACACTGGAGTGGGTTGCCAATTTCAAGGGGAGAAAGGACAGTTACAATAAGGAGAATGCTCTGACACAAGGTCTACAAACAGCTAAAGAGAAAAATGTTTTTATTGTTTTTGTTTGTTTTTTCATGGAGGGGAAATAATGCTAGGAAAAAAAGAAAAGTGTGAGGAAGTGGGAGTAAAGAACTGGTGGCAGGGACCTTTTAACCTTAAGGACTATTTTCAGGAAGTGGTATAAGTTGGCTCAGGCGGACAGCGAGCCAAAGATCAGTCCTGAAGGGCAGAGAGGAGCTGAGCTGGAGCTTGGTTTGAAAGCATTTGGTTATGTCCCTGGATTCTCCAGGCAAGAACACTGGAGTGGGTTGCCAATTTCAAGGGGAGAAAGGACAGTTACAATAAGGAGAATGCTCTGACACAAGGTCTACAAACAGCTAAAGAGAAAAATGTTTTTATTGTTTTTGTTTGTTTTTTCATGGAGGGGAAATAATGCTAGGAAAAAAAGAAAAGTGTGAGGAAGTGGGAGTAAAGAACTGGTGGCAGGGACCTTTTAACCTTAAGGACTATTTTCAGGAAGTGGTATAAGTTGGCTCAGGCGGACAGCGAGCCAAAGATCAGTCCTGAAGGGCAGAGAGGAGCTGAGCTGGAGCTTGGTTTGAAAGCATTTGGTTCTAATTGATCACTGGAGACAAGTAGTTCAGGTAATCATTTACGAGGCAAAGAAAGGGAATACTGAGACTGTATCTGGCCTTTTCACAAGGGTGACATCTACTCTTAAGTTTTTCAGGAAGGGTAAGTCCTCTGCAGGAAACTATTTTCCAGAACACAGAGCATGGTGGGAGTCAGGGCTTTTTTTTTAATCTTTTCTGTTTCTAAGAGCACAGAGATCAGGTAAAATTCAACATTATTATTTGATATATAAACATACTGACATTATTGCTGTCTGTAGTAGTATTTATACATGCACCTACCAAATCCTACTCCCCAAAACATGTGCACATAATAAATTAGTAGATAACATGAATGTCAATCATGTTACCATTGCAATCAAAATCATGTTAATGTCACCTTTTCCCTAACTCGTAGCAAATTAAGTCAAGGAGCACAGTTGCTGAACTATACAATAAGAGGTATGTTTAGTTTTATAAGAAACTTAACCATTTTCCAACGTGGTTGTACTCTTTTGTTGTCCAAACAGCAATTACAGTTCCTGCTGCTCTGCAGTCTTGATGGCATTTGACTCAATATTCCTGGAGTTAGGACTTTCAAACAGGCATTGGGTGCTTCCTCATTGTCAAATTCAGCAACTTGTCAATTATTGTCAATAACTGTCAATTACAGGTTTGGCTACACAGCTCTGCTTTCCAGTGAGATTGCAGCTTGTTTCTAGGATTCTTCTCCAGTAAGTTGTGGTTCTCTCTATTAGCTTGTTGGTCTAATTTGAACAGCAGTGGTTTGCCTTATGATCTCTCTTATCTTATAGATCTAAGAAGAATTGTTGATTTTTTAGTTTGCTCAGCTTTTTCCTTGCTTCAGTATTGAGTTGTTACTTACAGGCTTCTAACTTGCCAGCTTGGCCTCTTTTTTTTTTTTTTTTTTGGCCACTCAACCTATGAGATTTTAGTTCCCCAATTAGGGATCAAACCCATACCCACTTCAGTAGAAGCATGGAGTATTAACCACTGGACCACCAGGGAAGTCCCTTGGCCTCACTTTTAAATACTGTGTTGCTATGTCATTTTATATATTTCCTTTTCTGTTTTCAGTCCCTTTGGGGTCTCTTCATCAGTCTAGGGACCTCTTTGTCTAGTAGTACCATATACCAAACGCACAAGTCCTGGCTTGAGTATCTAGTTTCTAATTACAATACAATCTAAGGATATTTATGAAGCAGATAATAAAAACTGTACTATATGATTTCATTTGAGTAAACTAGGTACTTGTTCATTTCTCTTTCCTCCACCAATATCATTCATTACTTTTTATAATTACTTATGACTAGTTTTATCAAAAATAATAGAGACAAAAGAAGAAACTGTTTTAACCAACTCTACAGGCACATCTCCTCTTCCCCAGTTGTAACTGTATTGCTAGCTATAGACAGACATTCTCAGTATTTTAAGAACATGCTGGGTGGAATATTGAAAGGCATTCAGAACTCCATCAGAGTTTCAAAAGTGGAGCAGTATGCCCAGGCACAGGCCTCAGGGTTAGCTTGTCAGAAAAACAATATAGCTGAAACTCAGCCTAAAATTCTATCTTCCACCTTGTTTAAGGGAGGATACTTTAATTAAAAATATTATCCCATCTGAATCTTCAGTGAGTTGTAATTGTTTCAAAATAATAACATCAAAAATCACTGATCACAGATCATGATAACAAATATAAAAATAGTGAAAAAGTTAGAAATATTGTAAGAAATGTGACACAGAGATACAAAGTGACCAAATGCTGTGCCTGTGAGGCATCCTTTGCTTTATTGTGCATAATGTCAATGTCATTCTGCTTCATTGATACTCCCCCCCCAACACCTTTTTTTTGTTTGTTTAACAAACTGAAGGTCTGCACAACCTTGCATCAAGCAAGTCTATGGGCACCACTTTACAATAGTGTGTTACTTTTTTATATAAAGATATATGAATTGCTTTTTTTAGGCACAATGTTATTGCTGCATACTTAATAGACTACAGTATAATATAAATATCTCTTTTATGTGCACTGAGAAACCAAAAAAACTGTGTGACTTGCTTTATTGCAATATTGACTTTATTATAGTGGTCTGGAACTGAACCCATAATACCTCTAAGGTATGCCTGTGAATGAGATGTATTATAAGAATTGGCTTACATAGTTATGGAAGCTGAAAAATCCCACAATCTGCTATCTGTGAGCAAGAAAACCAGAAAAGCTGGTTGCATAATTCAGTTTGAATCTGAAGGCCTAAAAATCAATGGAACTGGTAGAGTAAGTACTGGAATCTGAAGGCCCTAGAGCTAGGAGCTTCATTGCCAGGAAAAGATGAATATCCCACCTCAAGAAGAGAAGTACAGAATTCACCTATTCACTTCCCACCCCCACCCCCATTCAGAATCTTAATGGATTGGATGATGCTTCCACGTTGATGAGGGTGGCTCTTTTAACTCAGTCTACTGAATCAAATGCTAATCTCTTCCAGAAACACCCTCACAGATATACTCAGAAATGGTTACCAGCTATTTGGGCATCCTTTAGCCTAGTCAAGCTGGTACATGAAATTAACCATCACAATGGGACTTCCTTGCGAATCCAGTGGTTGAGACTCCAGGCTTTGAATGCAGGGGGTGTGGGTTTGATTTCTGGTCAGCGAACTAAGTTCTCACATGCCATGCCTTGTGCCATCCCCATCCCCCAAGTTAACCATCCCAAGGATTAAGCTGTACACTGAAGGGAGCTTATATGATGCCTACTCATACCTACCTATTTCAACAGGGAAGATTCCTTCTGTTGCCCATTCTGGTCAGCTGCAGCACTTTGGGCAGTTCTTCTGGGGAAATTAAAAACTGTCCGATGTCAATATTAAGGAAACCCTCTCCTGTTAATATTATTCCTTAATGTAAACCTGAATTTTTGATTATAAGACAACTACAGCTGAGGAAAATTTATTTACAACCAAATTTAAAAAAGAACAAGTTAACAGAGAAAATGTTCCTCACAGAAGTAGAATTAACTCAGGAAATAAGCTGATACTTTGAAAATATTATGAGTAGTATTCTAAGTGTGAGGTAAAAAGAGAATACATTCATAAAATATGAATATTCAGCTATGAAGGAATAATTGTATCTTTAAAATTAACTGAAAAAGTCTTGGATATTTAAGAGAAATCTGTCAATAGGATTTGTATTCAGAGCATATGTTGATTTAGATTTGAAGGCATAAGTTAGGGAAGGGCATCTGAAATAAAACCAGAATTATAACTAGGAAACAGTCAAATGACGGACTAATGAAAGAATCCCCATAGTTGAACAAAATCTATGCTGAAAATGAAAAGGTTTTAGCCTGCCTGAAAAACCATAAAAAGCCAATTCGGTGGGTGAGAGCTATATTGCCAGATAAATTTAAAGAGGAAGGAAGTCTGAGGTTAGACTTTAGGGCCTTGTTGAAAGAGTTTGACTCTGATACTTGTAATGGTACACCACTGAAACAACTAAAGCAAGGGATCTGACTTTTTATTTTTTGAAATCATCCAGTATGCATTGCAGAAAAAACACATGGGGAGGGGCAAGACTAGAATGGGGGACGTTGTTTAGAAAGCTACTGTCTAGTCAATATTTTTTTTAAAAAAGTAGTTCGGACTAGAGTGATGATAGTGGGGTCCAAATGAATTCCAGCTATATTTATTTATTTATTCTGGCTGTGCTGGGTCTTTGTTGCTGTGTGGACTCTGTAGTTGTGGCGAGCAGGGGGGCTACTCTGTAGTTGCGGTGTTATGTGTTTGTCATTGCATTGGCCTCTCTTGTGAAGCACAGGCTGCAGAGTATTCAGGCTTCAGTAGCTGCAGCACATGGGGCTCAGCAGTTGCATCCCCCAGACTCTCCAGCAGGGGCTCAAGAGTTGCGGTGCATGAGCCCAGCTGCCCCATGGTCTATGGGATCCTCCCAGATAAGGGAACAAACCTATGTCTTCTACATTGGCAGGTGGCTTTTTTTAAACCACTGAGCAACTAGAGAAGCTCCCAGTTATATTTTAGAAACAGAATAGGTAAGAATTTTTGATGGCTTGGTTATGAGGTAAAGAAGGTGTCAACAAAACAGAACAGGAAGCTCAGGAAGGCAGCCTAGTACTGGGAGAAATTTAGTATATTATAAAGATTTCAAATCAGATCTATGGGGATGTATAAAGTAACCTTTCAGTGGCTTGGACCAATTGACTCACTATTTGGAAAAGTAAATTATATACCCACCACTCATCATCCATAAATCTCAAATGGATTAAATATTGAAAGTAGAAATTTTAGAGGAAAATATTTTAAAAATACTTTCATAAAAATTGAATAGGAGAAAATTTTCTAAGTTTGACACAAAACCAGAAGTCATAAAGGAAAATGTCAAAATTTTTCCTCTAAATAGAATTGATTACATACAAACTAAAAATATCTGTATAGCAATAAACATTCTAATAAATGTTGAAGGAAAATGACAAATTAAGAAAATATCTCAAGATACATGGTAGGCAAGGAATCTCTTTCATAATATATGAACTGAATCTAATCAAAGATATAAAGATGGAAATTACAAAAATGACAAATTATGAATTGTATGCCTATTATACTAAGTTTTGTGCTAAATGTGTCATATGTGCTAAGTAGCTCCAGCAGTGTCTGATTCTCTGTGATCCTATGGGCTGTAGCTTGCCTAGCTCCTCTGTCCATGGGATCTCCAGGCAAGAATACTGGAGTGGGTTGCCATTCCCTTCTCCAGAGATCTTCCTCACCCAGGTATTGAACTCACATTTCTCATGTCTCCTGCATTGGGTGGCAGATTCTTTGCAACTAGCACCACCTGGGAAGCCCAAACATGTCATATACATTATTTTATTTATTCCTCATAAAACATCCATAACAAAGAAACCGTTTTTAAACCTTATTTTACAGATGAGGAAAGTGAGTTTCTGTAAGTAAATAACTTTTTTAGAACATTATGATAACTCCCCTCCTTGTTAGCAAAAAATTATTTCCTATTTCTACCTTATCCTCTGTGTCCAAGCATGTGCATAGACATACACATATACACACATACCGCTTAGTATCTGTCAGCAGTACTACAGATATTTAATGAAAAATAGCTTCTTTTGAAATTGTGGTAATATTTGTAATGATTATGTATTTCCAACATGAATTCATTGCTATATATCAGAACAGCAAATGATATATACAGACAATTTGAAGGCCACCAATTGAATAAAATATTTATTCTATATTTAAAAGTTTTATTGACTTCATGAACTAAAACTGTTAAAGTAAGAAAAGTAAAGTTGCTCAGTCATGTCCAACTCTTTGTGACCTCATGGACTATAGCCTACCAGGCTCCTCTGCCCATGGGATTTTCCAGGCAATAGTACTGGAGTGGATTGCCATTTCCTTCTCCAGGGGATCTTCCCAACCCAGGGATCAAACCCAGGTCTCCCGCACTATGGACAGATGCTTTACCATCTAAGCCACCAGGGAAGTCCCCCAAATGTTAATATACTCGTTAATAATAAACACATTACTTTCTTGATGTGACAATGTTCCTTATTAGAAAATTATTAGCTTACTGGTTTAATAATAATTTTGAAAAAATCATTTACATAGCACAATGCTGCATAAGCATCTAAATATTCAGTTCAGTTCAGTCACTCAGTTGTGTCCAACTCTTTGGGAACCTATAAATGCAGCAAGCCAGGCCTCCCTGTCCATCACCAACTCCTGGTGTTTACTCAAACTCATGGCCGCTGAGTCAGTGATAACTATCCAACCGTCTCATCCTCTATCGTCCCCTTCTCCTCCTGCCGTCAATCTTTCCCAGCATCAGGGTCTTTTCAAATGAGTCAGATCTTCGGATCAAGTGGGCAAAGTTTTGGAGTTTCAGCTTCAACATCAGTCCTCCCAATGAACATTCAGGACTGATTTCCTTTAGGATGGACTGATTGGATCTCCTTGCAGTCCAAGGGACTCTCAAGAGTCTTCAACACCACAGTTCAAAAGCATCAATTCTTCGGTGTTCAACTTTCTTTATAGTCCAACTCTCACATCCATACATGACTATTGGAAAAACCATAGCTTTGACTAGACGGACTGTTGTTGGGAAAGTAATGTCTCTGCTTTTTACTATACTGTCTAGGTTGGTCATAACTTTTCTTCCAAGGAGTAAGCATCTTTTAATTTCATGGCTGCAGTCACCATTTGCAGTGATTTTGGAGCCCCCGCCCCAAAATAAAGTCTGACACTGTTTCCCCATCTATTTCCCATGAAGTGATGGGACCAAATCCCATAATCTTTGCAAAGAGTCAGACATGACTGAAGCAGATATTCAAGCAGGCTTATATTGGTAGTTTTAGGCTGGCCTATGGAAAGAATCAGGGGATAAATGTTCATAAACATTTCTTACATTCATATATTTTGAACTACATAGGCATTCTTAAAGATCTTTGTTTATAACTGTCACCAAGTATTTAATATTTATAATAAAAACATTTATTCTTTTGAAATAGAGTCCCTCCTGTGTTATGGCATCAATTTTTGGCATAAGGAATACAAATTGCTGTTTGATATAAGCAAACCTCTTTCAAAATCTAAAATGGATTGTCAAAAGCAGGTTTTTTTCCCCCTAACAGTCTAGCAAATATTATCACATCACAATGTTCATAATAAACCTAATGGTATAATTGTATGTAATATTATTCTAACCCAAGAAATGGGAGGTAACTGAAACCAGACTTTACAAAATATTTGATGTTCTCCAGTGGGAAAATAAATTATAACATAGGAGATACAGTTCCTTTGGCAGAACATCCTATTTAGATTTTCTCTCTCTCTACTACAGTTTGAAAAGACTCTTGAGAGTCCCGTGGACTGCAAAGAGATCCAACATTCAGTCCTAAAGGAAATCAGTCCTGATGATTCATTGAAGGGATTGATGCTGAAGCTGAAGCTCCAGTACTTTGGCCACCTGATGCCAAGAACTGACTCATTGGAAAAGATCCTGATGCTAGGAGAGACTGAAGGCGGGAGGAGAAGGGGCCAACAGAGGATGAGATGGTTGGATGGTATCACTAACTTGATGCACATGAATTTGAGCAAGCTCTGAGATTTGGTGATGGACAGGGAAGCCTGGCATGCTGCAGCCCATGGGGTCACAAAGAGTTTGACACAGCTAAGCAACTAAACTGAACTGAACTGAGGAGGGAGACGTGTCCTTTGAGAAACATTTGGGCTGTGTACCTTCACTTCCATGACCCCAGGCTCTTCTTCAGTGGTCAAGCCAAGGTCATGGTCTCAGGCTGTTTCTCACCTGAGCCAAGGTCAGCTAGTTGAGGGTGACAGTGGAGCTCATGACCTACTCAGTACTCCACGGAAACACCCAGGACGGTGGCTTGACTGAGGAGCAGTGGGACCGTGTGAGGGTCAATTTTCAATGGGTGGATGGAGTAGTTACTCCCAGGGCAAGATGCTTCTCTTCTATCCCAGAGGAGGGGCTTTGGGTAGACAATTTAATTCCCACCCCAAGAGGATTATCCTGTGGATTTGTTTCTTGGGACTTACTTGGAAGCTGACAATAACAGAAAATTATTATTGGACCGTTCTGGAAGCCAAAAGTCTGACATCAGAGCATCAGCAGGTTC
Organism: Madoqua kirkii; assembly: GCA_006408675.1. Classification (NCBI taxonomy): domain Eukaryota; kingdom Metazoa; phylum Chordata; class Mammalia; order Artiodactyla; family Bovidae; genus Madoqua; species Madoqua kirkii. The sequence goes on from SJYC01073657.1 coordinate 29,407, forward strand.
CTTCTGAAGGCTCTGCTGCTGCTGTTGCTTGGTCGCTAAGTCTTGTCTGACTCTTTGTCAACCCCATAGACTGTATCCCACCAGGCTCCTGTGTCCATGGGATTTCCGAGGCAAAGCTATTGGAGTGGGTTGCCACTTCCTTCTCCAGGAGTCTTCCCAGCGCAGGGACTGAACCTGCATCTCCTGCGCTGGCAGCAGATTCCATACCACTGTGCCACATGGACTTCTGCAATAAGATATGAAGGAGCATCTATTCCATGTCTCTCTCCTAGTTGCCAGTAGTTGATTGAAATCCCTAAAATTCCTAAGGCTACAGCTGCATTGTTCAAATTTCGGTTTCCATCTTCATATGGCTTTCCTTCCTTCTGCATTTCTTCTCTTCACTTCTTTTACAACGACCCTTTTCTCTGAATTTAGGGTCTCAAGATCCTTAATTACATCTGCAAAGACCAAGGAAGGTCATATCCATTGGTTGCAGGAAGACATATCTTGGGTAACCTTCCAACCCACCTCAAACTCCAAGATCCTCAGGTGTAGTTGGCTGTCTGACTTGATTTGGTCAATGAAACACTGAGCAAGAAGGATGGATATTTCTTCTGAGCAGAAGCTTTAAGCACTATTGCATGATTCTGCCATGTTCTTGTTCTATCCCCAGGAGAACAGTGTATTCCGAAGGGAACACTTTTATTGGTCTAGAGTGAAATGGACACACATATGGAGCTAAGCAGTTCAGTTCATTTCAGTCACTCAGTCGTGTCCAACTCTTCGCAAACCCGTGAATTGCAGCACGCCAGGCCTCTCTGTTCATCACCAACTCCCGGAGTTCACTCAGATTCATGTCCATGGAGTCAATGATGCCATCCAGCCATCTCATCCTCTGTTGTCCCCTTCTCCTCCTGCCCTCAATCCCTCCCAGCATCAGAGTCTTTTCCAGTGAGTCAACTCTTCACATGAGGTGGCCAAAGGATTGGAGTTTCAGCTTTAGCATCATTCCTTCCAAAGAAATCCCAGGGTTGATCTCCTTCAGAATGGATTGGTTGGATCTCCTTGTGGACCCTAATAAATAACAGAAGAAATCTCCTTTTGTGGTGTGTTCACCACAAAATAACCTAGAAAAGCCAATTCAAATATTCATGCTGAGTTTATGAGGTACATTTTGGGCAATCACGCAGAGCCTCTTCAAGTCCCAAGGCATCACTTCAGGTTTGAGGTGGCCTAACTCTTCTTCCATTTATCAGCTACTTTGCTTTTCCCATGACTTCCTTTTTACTGGTTCCCAGTTGTGTGAAGAGGAAAAGCTTTTATGATGTTTGAGGAGCAGAAGAGCTTCAAAACCAAAGGAAGAAATGAAAGTTCTGGCATGTGAACAAGTTGGGAATGCTTATGGTCCTTCCCTGGGGCTTCTGACTCCTCCTGAGATTGTCTGTCACTCATGGCCCCTCAGTACTCTGGGGTGGCCTACCACTTTCTTCCTCATTCCTCCAGGCCAGCAATGTTGACCTGCACCTGCTCTGTGGGAATTAGGCTTCTTTTGACCCCTCAGTCTCTACCCTACATTTATTCCAAACGCCACCTCACTCCTTTCTATCTCCTACATCACACTGCCTGGGCTGAAGCCACCATCCTCTGCTACCTGACCTACTTCCAGAGCCTCCAAACAAGCCTTCTGTCTCAATTCTCACTCCTACTATGTGCAGGAACTATTTCTAAATGACGAAGAGGTGGCAAGAATACACAGAAGAACTGTACAAAAAGATCTTCACGACCCAGATAATCATGATGGTGTGATCACTCACCTAGAGCCAGACATCCTGGAATGCGAAGTCAAGTGATCCTTAGAAAGCATCACTACGAACAGTTAGTGGAGGTGATGGAATTCCAGTTGAGCTATTTCAAATCCTGAAAGATGATGCTGTGAAAGTACTGCACTCAATATGCCAGAAAATTTGGAAAACTCAGCAGTGGCCACAGGACTGGAAAAGGTCAGTTTTCATTCCAATCCCAAAGAAAAGCTATGCCAAAGAATGCTCAAGCTACCACACAATTGCACTCATCTCACATGCTAGTAAAGTAATGCTCAAAATTCTCCAAGCCAAGCTTCAGCAATACGAGAACCATGAACTTCCTGATGTTCAAGCTGGTTTTAGAAAAGGCAGAGGAACCAGAGATCAAATTACCAACATCTGCTGGATCATCAAAAAAACAAGAAAGTTCCAGAAAAACATCTATTTCTGCTTTATTGACTATGCCAAAGCCTTTGACTGTGTGGATCACAATAAACTGTGGAAAATTCTGAAAGGGATGGGAATACCAGACCACTTGACCTGCCTCTTGAGAAACCTGTATGCAGGTCAAGAAGCAACAGTTAAAACTGGATGTGGAACAACAGACTGGTTCCAAATAGGAAAAGGAGTACGTCAAGGCTGTATATATTGTCACCCTGCTTATTTAACTTCTATGCAGAGTACATCATGAGAAACACTGGGCTGGAGGAAGCACAAGCTAGAATCAAGATTGCTGGGAGAAATATCAATAACCTCAGATATGCAGATGACACCACCTTTATGGCAGAAAGTGAACAGGAACTAAAGAACCTCTTGATGAAAGTGAAAGAGGAGAGTGAAAAAAGTTGGCTTAAAACTCAGCACTCAGAAAACTACGATCATGGCATTCAGTCCCATCACTTCATGGCAAATAGATTGGGAAACAGTGGCTGACTTTATTGTTTTGGGCTCCAGAATCAGTGCAGATGGTGACTGCAGCCATGAAATTAAAAGACACTTTTTCCTTTGAAGTAAAGTTATGACCAACCTAGACAGCATATTCAAAAGCAGAGACATTGCTTTGCCAACAAAGGTCCTTCTAGTCAATGCTATGGTTTTTCCAGTGGTCATGTATGGATGTGAGAGTTGGACTATAAAGCAAACTGAGCACAGAAGAACTGATGCTTTTGAACTGTGGTGTTGGAGAAGACTCTTGACAGTCCCTTGGACTGCAAGGAGATCCAACCAGTCCATTGTAAAGGAGATCAGTCCTGAGTGTTCATTGGAAGAACTGATGTTGAAGCTGAAACCCCATTATTTTGACTACATGATGCGAAGAGCTGACTCATTTGAAAAGACCCTGATGCTGGGAAAGATTGAGGGCAGGAGGAGAAGGGGACAACAGAGGATGAAATGGTTGGGTAGTATCACTGACTCTATGAACATGGGTTTGGGTAGACTCCAGGAGTTGGTGATGGACAGGGAGGCCTGGCATGCTGCGGTTCATGGGGTTGCAAAGAGTCAGACATGACTGAGTGACTGAACAGATGGGGGTCAGATTTTATTCCAGGGTAGAGCACTATGTTTTTATGGGAGGATACAGACCCCAAACATGTAATATACAACTTGATTAATTTTGAATCCCAAAGGAAACAAATGTGGGATTGAGTTGGAAAAGGGTGGGCTGCAGTAGCTAGGGGTGGGAGTGGTGGTGGCTTCTCCAAGGAGGTCACATGTAAGTGAAGATGACAATGTGGAGAAGGGAGGATGAAGGTTGACCCAGAAACAGGATAGGAGGCGAAGAGCTGAGTGAGTTGGATCCGCCATTGAGAAATTCTCCCCACAGTGACCTGGTACCAAGGATACTTTGCTGTAGGACGTCCTGGAGTCCCTGCCACCTAAGGCTTCTCCAGGAGAAATTTGCTCCCTGGAGCAGCAGCAGCTTTGTATTTTGGGTCATTATTGAAAACATTGGTTATTTTGGTTGCTTTCCTGGATATGAGACCCCCAGAGCTGTGAGCTGATACTGGAGTGTTTTAAGCCCCTACATTTGTGGTGATTTCTTACACAGCCTAGAAAAACTAATTTATACTCTCAGATTAACCATAATATCCAAGTGCCCCTGTTTTACAGCTGAGAAAACCAAGGCCCAGTATAGTTGGCTATCTTGCCCAACATCAACCTTTTGGTGGCAGGGAAGGGACTTGAACTGAATTCTTCTAAGCTCCTGGTCTATTGCCTGCCACGCAATCACGTGTTTTTAAATTGAAGAGTCCTGGGGACAGATGTCTTATTCAAATTGCTCAGTCGTTTGATCAGTTTAGTTATTTGAAGGTGCAGAAATTGCTCAAAGTAACGGCAAAAGGAGTATGCACTGTTACAGCCTTCACTGGACCTTAATAGATAAGTTGAGATCAAGCCGGTGTGTTAACTACTTGGTGGCCAGTCTGAGAAGCCCTGTGTCTTTGATTCTTCTTACATGATATTTCTCCCGGCAATCTTGATTCCAGTTTGTGCTTCCTCCAGCCCAGCATTTCATGTGATGTACTCTGCATAGAAGTTAAATAAGCAGGGTGACAATACACAGCCTTGACACTCCTTTCCCGATTTGGAACCAGTCTGTTTTTTCATGTCCAGTTCTAACTGTTGCTTCTTGATCTGCACACAGATTTCTCAGGAGGCAGGTCAAGTGGTCTGTTATTTCCTTCTCTTGAAGAATTTTCCACAATCTGTTGTGATCAACACACTTAAAGGTTTTGGTGTAGTCAATAAAGCAGAAATAGATATTTTTCTGGAACTCTCTTGCTTTTTCTATGTTCCAACTAATGTTGGCAATTTTATCTCTGGTTCCTCTGCCTTTTCTAAACCCAACTTGAACATCTGGAAGTTAATGGTTCATGTACTGTTGAAGCCTGGCTTGGAGAATTTTGAGCCTTACTTTGCTAGTATGTGAGATAAGTGCAATCATGTGGTAATTTGAACATTCATTGGCATAGCTTTTCTTTGGGATTGGAATGAAAACTGACCTTTTCCAGTCCTGTGGCCACTGCTGAATTTTCCAGGTTTTCTGGCATGTTGAGTGCAGCACTTTAACAGCATCATTTTTAAAGGATTTGAAATAGCTCAACTGGAATTTCATCACCTCCACTAGCTTTGTTCGTACTGATGCTTCCTAAAGCCCATTGGACTTCACATGATTACAATAATTTCTAGTAAATTGGCAGGAAATGGCAAAAGCTAAATGACGATCTTGTTATTTTTTACTTATCAAGTTGTGTTCAACTCTTTTGTGACCTGATGGATTATAGCCCACTAGGCTCCTCTGTCCATGGGATTTCCCAGGCAAAAATATTTAAATAGTTGCCATTTCCTTCCCAAGAGGATCTTCCCAGGAATCAAATCTGCATCTCCTGCATTAGGCAAGGAGGTTCTTTACCACTGAGCCACCAGAGAAGCCCTAAATGATGATCATATATGTTATTCATGTAATTTGTCTTCTTAAAGCCACCTTTCTTTAATGAGCACAGCAGTGAATTTCAATTGAGTTTGAGTCACAGCCCCAAATAATTCATCCCCACATCTCTACCTGTGTCTGAGTCCACAAAGCAGGACACATGTGGAGTGTGAGCCTTTATTGTTGAAATTCCATAATCTCTGAGGCACTCCTGATCAGAAGTAGCTTGTTATTAAAATATAGTATTACATTTATGGATGATGATGATTTTAATTCAGGGCTCCATTGACTTACACAAGGAGGCCCCAACTCTTTCAGGCGCCACACTCCATTCTTCCACAGTAAAGTTAATTTATACCACGATGATAAAAAATGTGATTTATTTTACAACAGATCAGTAATTGTGCTCTACAAATAAGTTCGTAATGATAATCAACAGCATTTTCAACATAATTTAATTTGTCTTCTCCCGAGAGGTAGTTAAATGCAGTAATAATAACACCAGTGTTATGGACTCTGCAGCAGTTAATCATAGTCTGAATATGCAGACAGCCCCAATATTGTATTGACAGAAATTAAATTAACCATCAGCTTGGGCAATCAGTGGCTATACAGCTATTAAAAGCAATAAAGGCAACAAACCCCAACCGTTGCCAATTACATTTTGACATATACAAGGGAAAGGACAGAGGCACTGATGTGAGATTTTTATTTCAGTGAAAATAAGACAGGAGAGTAGAACCTTGGACTACCCTCGATAAAGGGCCTCTTCTCTGGGGGGGAGGTATTGTCACGTGTGGCCCCTCCCATTTGTTTCCTTTTGGTTGAAAGATGAAACTGAGGGTCAGTCTTCATACTTTTTTCAATTTTAAGGCATCTTTCTAATCTAGCTTGTGTTTTGGTGCTCCTACCATAGTTTTCTGGTTTTCTGCCCTAATTCTGTGACTTTGGACACAGGCACATTATAAGGACTTGACTTTCAGGAAGTGGGGTGTACAGAGAAAAAGGGAAGTGAAAGAAATGAAGTGTGTTAGTGCTTGGAACGATTCTTGTTTCACAAGCACAATGATGTTGTATCGAGACTGTGTTTCACTGTTATCTGGGGGAGATTCTGGGCTGCTTTAATTCAGTGCTGAACCAAATACCAGCACTGAGGTGGAGTTCTTTCCTTCTTTCTTTAGTTCCCCCTTTCCCCTTCCTTCTTTCTATACTTGTCTGGCATGCCACCATCATTACTGGGGGAGACTCGATCATTGCTAGCCTTTGAGGTGAAAGTTGCCCATAAGGGGTTGATTGTACAGAGGGTCTGGCTGAACTATGGACTGCAGATAGGTTTATCCCACTGAAGCATCAATGGGCACCATACTGGTTGTGGTTGATGAGCAGGGGTTCTTACATTGGTGGCAGACCTGCAGGTCACTGACACTGGGAAAGTACTCTCAGTTGGGGACGATCAGTGGACCTGGATGCGGCTCTTATGAAACTCTGTGGTGCTGGAAACAGATGAGATCTCAAGTTGAGGCTGGGTGGGGTCTGGAGGATAATTTGATCTATCCTGTTTCTGAGATCCCTGGACCTCTCTTTCCCTTGTGATCTGCTGCCTCTCTCCTTCCTCCAGGCTGGAGGTTTGAGAATGGCAAATTTGCTTGACTCTTGTGGCAGACAAAATATTGATACCCCTCTTCTTCAAAAGGTCCTCGTCTTTATAGTCAGAACCTGTGGATATGATATCTTACATGGTCAAAAAGGACTTTGAGCTTCCCTGGTGGCCCAGTGGCAAAGAATATGCTTGCCAATGCAGGAGACAAGGGTTTGATCCCTGGGTTGGGAAGATTCTCTGGAGAAAGAAATGACAACCCACTCCAGTATTCTTGCCTGGGAAATCCTATGGACAGAGGAGCCTGGCAGGCTACAGTCCAGGAAGTCACAAAAGAGTTGGACGTGACTTAGTGACTAAACAACAGCAACAAAAAGGACTGCAGGTGTGATTAAGGACCTTGAGATGGATTATCTAAGTGGATCCAAGGTCGTTACAAAGGTCTTTACAAGAGGGAGCGAGGGGGCTCAGGGAGAAGAAGGAGATGTGATGTTGGAATCAGAGGGAGAGAAGAAGATGTGATGATGATCAGAGTCAGAGAGGAATTTGAAGATGCTCCCTTGATGGAGGAAGGGACTATGAGCCAAGGAATGCAAGTGGAAACTCTACAGGCTGAAAAAGGCAAGGAAATGGAGCCCCTCCTAAATCCTCAGAGGGAGCAAGACTTGACTGAATCCTTGATTTAAGCCTAGTGCAACTGATGTCAGACTTCTGACTGCTAAACTGTGAGATAATAAATATGTGCTCTTTTCATCATTAGAGAAAGCCGCTCAGTCATGTCTGACTCTTTGCAATCCCATGGACTTCTCTAGGCCAGAATCCAGGGAATTCTCCAGGCCAGAATACTAGAGTGGGTAGCCTTTCCCTTCTCCAGGGGATCTTCCCAACAGGGATCGAACCCAGGTCTCCTGCACTGCAGGTAGATTCTTTACCAACTGAGCCACCAAGGAAGACTTTTTCATCATTAATTTGTTTTGTAAGCTATAGGAAACAAATACAGCTCATCTTTTGTTAAATTGATTTTTTACTGAAGTATAGTTCAATGCAACCATGTAATGCTACTCTTTGGAAGGAAAGCTATGACACAGCTAGACAGCATATTAAAAAGCAGAGACATCACTTTGCTGAAAAGGTCCATCTAGTCAAAGCTATTATTTTTCCAGTAGGCATGTATGGATGTGAGTGCATGTGTGCAGGCTAAGTTTCTTCAGTCATGTGTGACTCTGCAACCCCATGGACTGTAGCCTGCCAGGCTTCTCTGTCCATAAAATTCTTTAGGCAAGAATACTGGAGTGGGCTGCCATGCCCTCCTCCAAGGGATCTTCCTGATTCAGGGATTGAACTTGAGTCTCCTGTGGCTCTGGCATTGCAGGCAGATTCTTTACTGTGGAGCCAGCAGGGAAGTCCTTATATGGATGTGAGAATTGGACCATAAAGAAGACTGAATGACAAAGAATTAATGGCTTTGAAGTGTGGTGCTGGAGAAGCCTCTTGAGAGTCCCTTGGATAGCAAGGAGATCAAACCAGTCAATCCTAAAGAAAATCAACACTGAATATTCATTGGGAGGACTGATGTGGAAGCTGAAGCTCCAGTACTCCAAGCTCAGTTCAGTTCAGTTCAGTTCAGTCGCTCAGTCGTGTCCGACTCTTTGTGACCCCATGATTCGCAGCACGCCAGGCCTCCCTGTCCAGCACCAACTCCCGGAGTTCACTCAAACTAATGTCCACTGAGTCAGTGATGCCATCCAGCCATCTCATCCTCTGTTGTCCCCTTCTCCTCCTGCCGCCAATCCCTCCAAGCATCAGGGTCTTTTCCAATGAGTCCACTCTTCCCATGAGGTGGCCAAAGTATTGGAATTTCAGCTTCAACATCAGTCCTTCCAATGAACACTCAGGACTGATCTTCTTTACGATGGACTGTTTGGATCTCCTTGCAGTCCCAGGGACTCTCAAGACTCTTCTCCAACACCACAGTTCAAAAGCACCAATTCTTTGGCACTCAGCTTTCTTCACAGTCCAACTCTCACATCCATACATGAACACTGGAGAAACCATAGCCTTGACTAAACAGATCTTTGTTGGCAAAGTAATGTCTCTGGTTTTGAATATACTATCTAGGTGTGTCATAACTTTCCTCCCAAGGAAAAAGTGTCTTTTAATTTAATGGCTGCAATCACCATCTGCAATGATCTTGGAGCCCCCCCAAAAGTAAAGTCTGAGACTGTTTCCACTGTTTCTCCATATGTTTCCCTTGAAGTGATGGGACCAGATCCATGATCTTAGTTTTCTGAGTGTTGAACTTTAAGCCAACTTCACTCTCCTCTTTCACTTTCATCAAGAGGCCTTTTAGTTCCTCTTCACTTTCTGCCATAAAAGTGGTGTCATCTGCATATCTGAGGTTATTGATATTTCTCCAGGCAATCTTGATTCCAGCTTGTGCTTCTTCCAGCCCAGCATTTCTCATGATGTACAAAGCTATCTCATTGGAAAAGGCCCTGATGCTGGGAAAGATTGAAGGCAGGAGGAGAAGGGAGCGACAGAGGATGAGATGGTTGAATGGCATCATCCACTTAGTGGACATGAGTCTGAGCAAACTCTGGGAGACAGTGAAGGACAGAGGAGCCTTGGCGTGCTGTAGTCCCTGGGGTCACAAAGATTTGGATACAACTTACTCACTGAGCAGCAATAATAGGTAAACTACATGTTGGGTTATTTACTGCTGTACAACAAAATGGCTCAGTTATACATATTATATTTTTTCTCATCATGGTTTATCACAGGATATTGAAAATATGGCTCATCTTTTAAAATATCTATTGCTTATGAGATACGAGCCTACCTCATCTTATTGTGCCTGCCTTAGAAAGCTCACTGACCCCTTCCCAGAGTCTTCAGGAAGGATCAGGGGCGGGGGCGCCCACAGCTTCAGGCGTATCACTCCTGCTTTCAGTAGGACCCCCTGCTATACTGGGTTGCATATTTTGGCCATGAACAAAGGCAAAAAGAAGTTTGAAGCACATTGATACAATGTGGCCCCATTATACACACAAGGACACAGGTCTCGAAGAGGAACAGGAACAGGGGAAGAGTCAGGACTGGAGCCCCAGTGCCCCAGCTTCACTTCTGTGCCCATTTCACAGTTCACGTTCCCATTCACATGAGTGCAGCTCCTCGGTAGCCCTGCTTGAGTCCTCTGTCTCTTCAGCAAGCTGTTCAGCTCTCACAGTCCTCCAAAACCTCAAAGAAAATAAGGACACAGGTGCTGGCCCCAGAGCCTGCAGGATGAGGAATGGTTTGTGACACTTGCAAAATTATTGGTCAATTGTTCATCAGGTAAGGAAAACTGAAGATTCTTTCTTTCCAGGTAATACCACTTAGAAACTCCTTGTGAAATGAGTGGTATTTTGGGGCATATTCAACTGATTTTTCTTTTGCCTTTGCCACCAGTTAAGGTCTTGAGTACATCATGAGAAACGCTGGACTGGAAGAAACACAAGCTGAAATCAAGATTGCCGGGAGAAATATCAATAATCTCAGATATGCAGATGACACCACCGTTATGGCAGAAAGTGAAGAGGAACTAAAAAGCCTCTTGATGAAAGTGAAAGAGGAGAGTGAAAAAGTTGGCTTAAAGCTCAACATTCAGAAAATAAAGATCATGGCATCTGGTCCCATCACTTCATGGGAAATAGATGGAGAAACAGTGGAAACAGTGTCAGATTTTATTTTGGGGGGCTCCAAAATCACTGCAGATGGTAACTGCAGCCATGAAATTAAAAGACGCTTACTCCTTGGAAGAAAAGTTATGACCAACCTAGATAGTATATTCAAAAGCAGAGACATTACTTTGCCGACTAAGGTCCGTCTAGTCAAGGCAATGGTTTTTCCAGTGTTCATGTATGGATGTGAGAGTTGGACTGTGAAGAAGGCTGAGCACCAAAGAATTGGTGCTTTTGAACTGTGGTGTTGGAGAAGAGTCTTGAGAGTCCCTTGGACTGCAAGGAGATCCAACCAGTCCATTCTGAAGGAGATCAGCCCTGAGATTTCTTTGGAGGGAATGATGCTAAAGCTGACACTCCAGTACTTTGGCCACCTCATGAGAAGAGTTGACTCATTGGAAAAGACTCTGATGCTGGGAGAAATTGGGGGCAGAAGGAGAAGGGGACAACAGAGGATGAGATGGCTGGATGGCATCACTGACTCAATGGACATGAGTCTGAGTGAACTCTGGGAGTTGGTGATGGACAGGGAGGCCTGACGTGCTGTGATTCATGGGGTCGCAAAGAGTCGGACATGACTGAGCGACTGAACTGAACTGAACTGAAGGTCTTGGAAGCTGGGACAAGCAGAAAAGGGAAAAGGAAGTGTCCTTTGGGAATATTTCATTTCAATGTTTTTCAAAAGTGCATCTTGAAATGCATTGAAGATACAGTGGTGGGAGGTGTGGTCGCTGCCTCCAGGCAGTTTTAATCTGAAGGAGGAATTGGTGATAAACAAACCTGGATAACAGGATGGTCCATTCTAGATGCAGAGCTGGAAGGTGGTTTCAGAGTCCAGAGGAGGGTCATCAAGCTGGTCTGGGGACTTGCCCATATTTCCTGCCCAATCAAGATTACTTGGCGGGTCCTTTCACCAGCAAAGGATGCATCTCTGACCCTGTCTGGATCTTGCTACAGAAATGTATCAAAATAAACCCCTTGCTCAATCTCTAGAAACTAATCCCACTTGTATATATTTTGTTTATTTTGTACATTTATGTGACTATAGATATGACTACATGGTATGATTTGGTCTGAGTTTCTTCAGAGTTCTTGACTTTAAAAAATGACTATGACTTCAATTCTAAGCTTTGCTCATCTACAGAGGTTAAGGTCCTTTTTTGAAAAATGACCTTAACATGGAAATTTATTTATAAAAGGAAATTCAAGTGATTTATGACCTCTGAATTTATGAGCATTAAAAGACACACCCAGCAGAAGCTAGACAGCTTTGAGCTGGTATTGGACTTGAAATTTAACTTGTGAATCAGCTTGGAGTTCTGAGTCAAGAATATAATCTTCTGTCTTCCTTTTGCAAAGCCATGGGGACTTGACATTAAATCATTTCAGCTTCTTATGATTTATGAAAGAACAATCAACTTAAACCTTAAAGAAAATAAAAACGTTTGTGACATTTATATAATTATTGGTCAAACTCAGTTTGATCTTTAATTCAAGGACTGACTTGGATTCATATATTATAGAAACATGACAATGTGCAAGTATTTGTCAGTAATAAAATGCATTTTAAGGCAGTATATTGGACCCTTAAGAATATCAAGAGGGCATAATGTGAGAGGCTGGCATTGGGGTGGGATTTTTATGTCTTTCCTTGGCTTACACTGATGAAGGGGTCAGTGTATTGAGGTAATGCCATGAATTGATCCAGGAAGATGTTTTCTAGATTATGGAGACCTTCAGGATCAAGGAGCATAACTCTTTCTTTCAGCAGATAAAGCAAATGAAACTCAAAATGGTTAGATAGCATGTCTGGAACTGCACAGATGATTCTGGAAAATGATGTCAAGCTGATTTGTCAGACAGCTCATTTCGGTATCCCATTTAGGTAGATCTTTCAGATCATAATGCGATTATCTCAGTTTATTTTTCCAGCCAGTACCCAGCACCCACCATGTGCCTAAATGTGCCAGGCTCAGAGGATATAGAGACAGATTAATACAGCAACACTTGATGTCAAGAAGACTACAATCTGGTTTACTTACGTCCCAACTATAACTTAACAGAAAAAAAAAATCATTGTGTCAAGCTAGTTGGGAAATACAGTTTGATGGATGAGAGAGAGTCCATATATTTGGAGAGAACAGGTTTAGGTAAATACAAATTCAGTGCATATAACCTGGTTTTGAAATGGATGTGAAGGCCGGGAGGAAGACACAGGAGCTGATGTTCCTGGCGAAGGATCAAAGGCATGAAAGGCAGACTATGGCTTGTGGCCCAAACCTAGTCCACCATTTGCTTTTACCAATAAAGATTTATTGGAACACAGGCCCTCCTGTTAATTTTGATATTTCCCTGGCTGTGTTCACAATACAGTGGCAGAGTTAAATAGCCGTGATGGAGACCCCATATCCAGCTAAGCCTGAAATGCTTGCTCTCTGGCCTTTCAGAAAGAATTATCTGTCTCCTTTGTCCCCACCAAGCAGATCCAGGTGGAATTTCAAATGGAAAGAAGAATCTGGGGGTAAGATATTTCCCTGGCTATGTTCACAATACAGTGGCAGAGTTAAATAGCCGTGATGGAGACCCCATATCCAGCTAAGCCTGAAATGCTTGCTCTCTGGCCTTTCAGAAAGAATTATCTGTCTCCTTTGTCCCCACCAAGCAGATCCAGGTGGAATTTCAAATGGAAAGAAGAATCTGGGGGTATTTAAAGCGTACACTGGATAGGAAGGAACAGAGAATGGTTTTCCTGTGACTCTCTTCCTCTTTCTTCTTCTCCTATTTGGCATCAGTGGTATGCTGTTAAATGTTTAACAGTCTGCTTTTTGTGGTGAGGGGAACCCATATCTGATTTATAGAGTTTGCTGATTTCTATGGTATAAATACTCCCACCAGAGCTGATTTTAAACTACTGGAATGAGGTCACTGAATGCACATCTGGATGAGGCATGTACAGTCAGCCTGGCATCCACTGTAGACAGGCCCAGAAATTCAGCCAGCAAGCTTGGAAGCCCTCAGAGAGACAAGTAACAGAAAGCTCTCACTTCTTCGGTGTCCCTGGTACAAGAACCAGAACTTTTCTGCTCAGAGAGCCTGTTGCCAGGAACAGACACTGATGCTGACTAACGCAGCAGAAGGAAACCATGTTGGAAGCATACGGAAGAGTCCGCAGAGAGGAAGGAAAGACAAATGGCTGATGTTCTGCAAAGATTAGAAATGGGATCACACCGGGACCCAAGAGTGGTTTCTTCACTTTGTTTTAATTTTGTTAGAGCATAGTTGCTTTATAATGTGTTACTTTCAGGTGTACCACAAAGTGAGTTAGTTATATATGTGCAAATACACACACACATATATATATATCCACTCTTTTCCAGATTATTTTTTCATATAGGTTATCACAGAATATTGAATAAAGCTCCCTAAACTATACAGTAGGTCCTTGTTAATTATCTATTGTATATAGAGCAGTGTGTGTGTGTGTGTGTGTGTGTGTGTGTGTGTTCAGTTGCTCAGTTGCTTCCGACTCTTTGAGACCGTATGGACTGACTGTTGCCCGCCAGGCTCCTCTGTCCATAAGATTTTCCAAGCAAGAATACTGGAGTGGGTTGCCATTTCCTCCTCCAAGTGATCTTCCTGGCCCAGGGATTGAATGCATCTCCTTTGTCTCCTGCATTGTAGGCAGATTCTTTACCGCTGGTCCACTGGGGAAACCTGTATATAGTTGTGTGTGTATGCTAATCCAAACTCTTGATTTATTCCTACCCACCATATTTCCTCTTTGGTAACCACACGTTTTTTTTTCTGGTAACTGTTAGTCTGTTTCTCTTTTGTAAATAAGTTAATCCGTATCACTTTGTAAAAATTAGAAGCCACCTATAGATGACGTCACAGGATATTTGGTTTTCTCTGTCTGACTTTGTTCGATGTGGTCATCCCTAGGTCAGATGGTCTCTTTGTAGGAAGGGTCTCCGGATGACACTGACAGCAGTTGGCAGGTAGGAGCCTTTGTGCTGGGCTGCATTTGGTTTAACTGACATGCCAACCTGAGAGCTATAAATGGGTTAAGTTAAATCCGGTATCCAGCATTTCTTATAGGAATGCCTACTGCATGCCGAGTGCTGGAATACAAAATATAAGTAAAAAAAAAAAAGGTTACTGTCAAGTCCTTGAAAATTAAGGAAGAAGAGGAGCAAATGCACAGGCTATATTTCAGTGTGGTGGTAGATAGGGTTGTATGCTGTGTGGTCCTGCCAGCCCAGAGCCCAGAGTCCTGGGACCTACTCTTCTCCCAGACGTGCCTTCTGAAAGCTACATTTCCACTGAAGCTTCTAATAAAGGGTCACATAAAACATGGATGACAATTTTATTTCTGCATCTTTTGTGGAAGAAACTGTTCATTGACTGGCCTGCTGCATAGAAACTCCCATAATCAATTCCCCGAAAACTTTGTGTGTTAGTCGTCCAGTCATGCCTGTCTCTCTACAACCCCATGGGCTGCAGCCCAGCAGGCTCCTCTGTCCATGGGATTCTCCAGGCAAGAATACTGGAGCGGATGCTCCATTACTAAATGCTGTGCTACAACTTTTGTCAGACCATGAGATATTAGTGACTTCTTCTGTTTCCCTTTTTGTCTTGCCTGTTAGGAAACTCCCACTTGATTAACTTTAGCACATCACTACCATTCTGAAGGAGATCAGCCCTGGGATTTCTTTGGAAGAAATGATGCTAAAGCTGAAACTCCAGTACTTTGGCCACCTCATGCAAAGAATGGACTCATTGGAAAAGACCCTGATGCTGGGAGGGATTGGGGGCAGAAGGAGAAGGAGGCGACAGAGGATGAGATGGCTGGATGGGATCACAGACTCGATGGACCTGAGTCTGAGTGAACTCTGGGAGTTGGTGATGGACAGGGAGGCCTGGCATGCTGCGATTCATGGGGTCACAAAGAGTTGGACACGACTGAGCGATTGAACTGAACTGAACCGTCTCCATACTGGTCCTAGATTTGTGTTTTTTCTGTTTTTTTTTTTTTTCCCTAGATTTTTAATGCAATTCTCTGTCCTCTATAACTAGATTAATTTCTGGTTCTCTTCTATCTGTGTCTTTTAAAGAGGATGGGTTGAAATTCTTCTCATATGTAAACTATATAAAATAAGTATAGGAATGAAGTTGAAAATTCAGTTATCCTGACATCATTTTATGAGTGCAGATTCTGGATCTGATAAGATTTTCAGAGCTGAATTTTCTTCACTGGTAAACAGTTTTAAATGGACAACCTGTAAATTACATGATGGAACTATACAAGCGTACAAGTGCTTCTGTTACAAGGAAGAACAAAATCTGACTCCATGTTGGATCTTTTCTGTTACTTTAACCTTTGCTTCTCATTGCTTTTGTTCAAAGAATACTCAAAGAATACTGTGCATACATAATGATCTGTTTCTAGGAAACTTACCCCTTTGCCTGAAAGTAAATATCAAAGTACCTTTGTTTAGGACCCTGTCCATCTGTGTGTGGCTACAAGAAGGAAGAAATTAATATACCCACCTCCGGGCTGTCCATTCCAGGAGATATTTGCAAGACTTGTGACCTTTTATTTACTTTCTCACCTCTTCCCTTCCTCTCTGTTCTGCATGGCATCCAGACCCAGATAAGATAGTTATTTTGAGACATTAGTTTGCCATCTTGGTCAGCCAGTTTTCTGAAGAAAGCTGTTATTCCTTACCTCAACATCTCATTTCCGATTTATCGGCCTGTCGTGTGGCCAGTAGGGCAAGCTTGGACCCAGTAACACTTATACCAAAGTCACCGCTGCCCTTTCCCCATCTCTGTAGTTAATCCAGCAATTCTCTAACTTGCTTGCTTTGATCACGGCTCCCAACTCCCTCCTCCCATCTGAGTCCCTTTGGAATTTAAACCTCAGCACGTGATACTCCAGACTCTGCTTGCCTACTCTATGGTGAGCTGGCATTCTGCCTCTCCGGGTCTCTCCAGGACATTGCACAGGCATTCCCCACCCCTGCCCAGACCGCCCCCAGAACAAGTGGGCTAGCGCTGCTTTCTGTCTGCTTTCCCAACAAGGTTCAGGCGGGAATACCCCAAGCAATGTTCTGAAGGATTTAAGAAATGTTCTGATGCGGCAATTCACATTCGAGACATGAGACTAGAAATAGAGAATGCCTAGCATCAGCCCCATCCTCAGGGTCAGGGAGGAAGTTATCTCCCTGTATAAATGTCAGTCCAAAGCCATGGAAATTTCACAGAAGGCAAGAGAAGATGCACTGGCCCACTTGGGTATCTTTTTAGGGACCTAAAGAAGATGTCACCTGAAGTCATTGGAAACCAACTGAGACATGGGGCTATGTGAACCGTCATTTTCCAGCTTCCTTTCCTCTCAGCCACATGTTAATGCTTCCTCCTTCAAGGTCACTGCCTCATCTTTCTTTTGCAAGGTATTTACCAATGAAGGATGAAGAAGTGTTGATATATGGCATGGAAAGTTACATATCTGGTAACTGGATGGGCTATAGATTTCCTTCCTGTCACGCTGGTGCCCACCTCCTACCATCAAGGTGATTTGTTAGATGCGGGTTCTTTTCTGGGTAAAGGGGAATAGGTAGAAAGTGTTGTCATCAAACTGCAGGTCACCATGGTTTCTCTGGTTACCTTGCTTGGCAATGAAAAACGGGATTGTTATCTAGCAATGGCATGCCCCCCCCCACTCCAGGCTCTCAAATATTAAGCATATATGCTCACATGTACACAGACATAAATAAAAAGCATCCGTTGCTTATCTAGGCCAGAGACATTGCCAATATATAATCAGCTAGGAGATTTTTTTTTTTCTGGGTGATATTTCCTTCCTTTCAAACTTCTACCCATATATTACTTCAGTGACAGCAGAATTCATATACAAGCGCTTTTATTTTCTGTAACAGTTACCCAAAGAAGTTTCCTGCCTTGCTGAGTGGCGGCTTCGCATGCACGGACGTAAGGCCACGGCTGATTCTCTGTTATGACATCTTTCTTCCCTGATGAGGAAAGACAGGGTATTTCTCTGGTTTCTCTGTCACTGGTGAGTTTTCCTCCCTCTTCCTCCATGAAGATATATGTCATAACAGAGATCAGCAGCCAGGTAATTTCTCTTTCTCTGTGCAGAAGATATAAACATTGCCAATTGCTGACAAGAGGCTGGTGCAGAGCTGGCAGAAGATCCTACTTGCCACCTGCCATTTGGAAAACAGAGAGCTTGGAGAAGCGCCCGGTGCACTCAAGCAGCCTTGGGTTCCTGGAGTACCTTCCCCATTCCTGTGGGTGGCAGCTGTCTCCAGGCTGCTGTGCTGACCGCTTGATTCCTCTCAGACTCGTTTCTTCTGACAGAGCTCTTGCCTCTGATCTGTCACCTCATCCATCCGACTTTTTGCTGATTGTCTGTGCCTTCCTTCTGCACCTCTCCCCATCTTTTCCCTTTTGTCTCTGACAAAAGGGTCTCTTTCCTTCTTTTCATGTCAAGCCTTGTTCTTGTGTCCTTCTTTTCCCCACATTTAAGCCTTGGGTTCCTGGAGTACCTTCCCCATTCCTGTGGGTGGCAGCTGTCCCCAGGCTGCTGTGCTGACCGCTCGATTCCTCTCAGACTCGTTTCCTCTGACAGAGCTCTTGCCTCTGATCTGTTACCTCATCCATCTGACTTCTTGCTGATTGTCTGTGCCTTCCTTCTGCACCTCTCCCCATCTTTTCCTTTTTGTCTCTGACAAAAGGGTCTCTTTCCTTCTTTTCATGTCAAGCCTTGCTCTTGTGTCCTTCTTTTCCCCACATTTAGAAAAAGAATATCATTGAAAGGTATTTAATTTATGTTGTGTTAATTTCTGCTGTATTGATTCAGTTATACACACATATATTCTTTTTCATATTCTTTTCCAATATAATTTAGCACAAGGTATTGAATATAGTTTCCTGTGCTATACAGTAGGGCCTTATTGTTTTTCTATCTTATATATAATAGTTTTCATCTGCTAAGTCCAAGGTGCCAGCCTTTCCTCCCATTCCGCCTCCTCCCTCTTGGCAACCACAAGTTTGTTCTCTATGTCTGTGAGTCTGTTTCTCTTTTGTAGATATGTTCATGTGTGTTGTATATTAGATTTCACATATAAGTGACATCGTATGGTGTTTGTCTTTCTCCTTCCGACTTGCTTCACTTAATATGATAATCTCCAGGGCTGCTCTTGTCGCTGCAAATGGCCCTATTTCATTCTTTTTAATGACTGAATAATATTCCACCGTGGACTTCCCTGGTGGCTCAGTGGTAAAAATCTGCCTACCAAGGCAGGAGAGGTGAATTTGATCCTTGATCTGGAAAGATCCCCTGGAGAAGGAAATGACAGCCTACTCCAGTATTCTTGCCTGAGAAATTCCATGCACA
This sequence comes from Madoqua kirkii, assembly GCA_006408675.1. Taxonomy (NCBI): domain Eukaryota; kingdom Metazoa; phylum Chordata; class Mammalia; order Artiodactyla; family Bovidae; genus Madoqua; species Madoqua kirkii. The sequence goes on from SJYC01073657.1 coordinate 48,362, forward strand.
GAAAACATTGGTGGAATATAGTACATGGGGCCGCAAAGAGTCAGACATGACTTGGCAATTGAATAACAACAACAACAAATATTCCCTTGTGTATATGCACCACGTCTTTATGCATTCATCTGTCAATGGAGATTAGATTGTTCCCATGCCCTGTCTCTTGTGAATAGTGCTACTGATAAGGATACGTGTTCTTTTCAAATTATAGTTTTGTCTGGGTATATGCCTGGGAGTGGGATTGCTGGATCATATTTGCCCTTGGGTTCTTGATCTAGTCTCTTCATTCATTTTAGTACCGAATTTCATTGTGTTAAACCCATTCTTTCCAGCTTATATAACCTCTCCCAATTGGTCATCCCATTGTTCTAACTGGCCATTCCAGTGGACCATGTCCAATTAAGGCATCACCCCTCCTCCTTTCTCAATAATCAGTTAGTGCTCACTTATCTCTTTTACTCATCATCTTACTTTACCTCCCAGTTCATATGCAGTTGACATCCTTTTCTTCAAGTTCTCTCCTTGACTTCGAAGATATTACCTTCTCCTGTTCTTTGCTTATTTCGCTGACTACTCTTTCTCTTTCTGGCCCTAAAGTTCAGGTTTTGTGCCAGCTGAGGTTACATTCATCTGCAAGTAACATAATAACCATTGAACAGTGACTTAAACAGGAGGAGTAAGAGACATCTGAAGGTGAGTAGAGACTGGCGTTGCTTTGCTCGTCAGTGATGCCGTGTTAGACCCTGCGTGGGATGGCTTTCATTTACGGGCTTATCACTTCGTTCTTCAAAGACCACTGCCACCGAAGGCTTCATGCCCTCATGTGAGTGCATACTAAGTCACTTCAGTCGTGTCTGACTCTTTGCAACCCTATGGACCTTGGCCTGCCAAGCTCCTCTGTCCACGGGATTCTACAGGCAAAAATACTGGAGTGGGTTGCCGTGCCCTCCTCCAGGGGGTCTTCATGACCCAGGGATCCACCCCACATCTCCTGCATTGTCAGGTGGGTTCTTTATCACTGGCACCACCTGGGAAGTCCTTATGTCTTCACACCAGCATTCAAAGCAGGGAAGATGGACAAGTACAAAAACCAGCTTGTTTTTTAATCTTTCTAAGCAGCCCCAGCAGAACTTCCCTGTGCCTCACTGGATAGACTATTCTGGACTAATCTGCTCACCTTCAGATGTAAGAGAAGCTGGAAACAGGATGTGCAGCAAATGGTAAAGGGATTGTCATCAATGTCATGGTGAACTGAACAAGACTCCTCCACTGGGGTTTTCTAAACTTATTTTTATATCCCAATGCTGACTGGGGCTGGGAAAAGAGTGAGTCATTTTAGAGATCACAGAGTCACCATTTGTAGTGGGTTGAATTGTGTCCCTCAGAAATATCTGTACAAGTCCTAACCTCCCATGCCTATGAATGGGAACTTATTTAGACAAGGTGTCTTTGCAGCTCTAACTAAACTAACCATCTCAAGACAAAACCACCCTGAATTTTGAGTGGACCCTAAAGTGAATGACTGCTGTCCTTAGAGTGACACAGCTAAGGCAAGGGTTACCCAGAGCTGCCAGAAGCTGGAGGAGGGGAGAGAGGAACCTCCCCTTAAGTCTTTGGAGGGAAGGCAAACTTGCCAACACTTTGATTTTGGATTTCTGGGCTCCAGCACAGAGAGAATAAATTCCCATTGTTTTAAGCTACATAGTTTGTGACAATTTATAATTGTCATTACAAATGACAATTTTTAGGAAACTAACATGACATTTTAGTAACTGAACCTCAAATTGAAGCTCTGTGAGCAAAGAAGACAAAATAGATGAGCAGTGGCTGGAGGGCGGATGAGAAATAACAATCTACTCTGTCTTCAGCTATGTTGTTTCATGATAAACTTCTCCAGATCGATTTCATCCACGCCGATGACCTCAGCTCTCACCTTTGAGCCAGAGACCCTCCAATCTCTGTCTCCATCATCCACCACTCACCTGAGCTCCAGTCCCACTTTATATATAACTGTTGTTGCTCAGTTGCTAAGTCAGGTCTGACTCTTTGTGACCTCATGGACTGTGGCACCCCAGGCTTCCCTGTCTTTCACTGTCTCCCAGAATTTGCTCAGATTCATGTCCACAGAGTCGGTGATGCTATCTAATCACATCATACTTTGCTGCCTTCTTCTCTTTTTGCCTTGAATCTTACCTATGTTCAGAGTCTTTTCCAATGAGTTAGCTCTCTGCATTAGGTGGCCAAAGTATTGGAACTTCAGCTTCAGCATCAGTCCTTATTTATGATGGACTCCACATAAGCATCTTGCAGACTCCACATGTCTTTAACCAAATCCATCTTTCTTCCTGAAACCAGCTCTGTTTCTGTCTCACTGACCCCATTCCCTGAGCATATGCTAGTGTTTCAGCCTCCTCTTAACTGGTGGAAGCACTAAGACCATCTAAGTGGCTTGGTCTTGGAATTTTGTCTTAAAACTGCATGACTGTTCCCAGTTCTACTTTCTGAATATTTTGTGCATTTCTTCTTCTTCCATATCTGCTCCCTCTAAGGTGTAGTTTAAGCCTGTGTGTTCAATGCCTGCCTTATTTAGTGTCAGTCACAGGACACCAAGATGCCATCAGGACAATACCTTATATGCAGTATTTTAGCAACTATTAAATCTTTGGATGTTTAACACTATTGTTGCTGCTGCTGCTGCTGCTGCTGCTGCTGCTAAGTCGCTTCAGTCGTGTCCGACTCTGTGCGACCCCCTAGACGGCAGCCCACCAGGCTCCCCCATCCATGGAATTCTCCAGGCAAGAACACTGGAGTGGGTTGCCATTTCCTTCTCCAGTGCATGAAAGTGAAAAGTGATAGTGAAGTCGCTCAGTCGTGTCTGACTCTTCGTGACCCCATGACTGCAGCCCACCAGGCTCCTCCATCCATGGAATTTTCCAGGCAAGAGTACTGGATTGGGTTGCCATTGCCTTCTCCATTAGTTATTCCAATTTGAAGCAAAGATTTCTCACTTTTCTTCTTTCAAGCTTCAGAGTCCATTTAGTTACAAAGACTCCTAAGTGTACAAAGCATGTTGCTAAAACATCTAACAATCTGTTACAATTTACAACTACTTAGTGTGAATGGGAATTTTTCTCTACCATGTGGGGTCAGGATGGAGGATTGATTCATAATCCCTACTTTCACATTTTTGGTCTTTCAAAATAACCTCATTGTTAACATTGGCTAGCCTCCTGTTATAGGACATATACCATAAATACTAACTTAAAACAATCCCACGTCATCAGTTGCATAATTGGGGTCAGGTCTAAGTTTTTATGTGAAGAATACCAGTTGGCTACTTAGAAAGGATAATACCATTGCTTTGTGAGAGAAGTCCTTTAAACTTTCGAAACCTCATTTCCCAGTAATTCCTCATATAGCCAGAGTTGGGCTTTTGTGGATAGTATTGCATTTTCCCTTCAAATCTGTGTTTTCCATGCCTGTGCCCTGGCCGTTGCATGGGCTTGGAACACCCAGCCCTCTGCAGCCCTCCTCGGACCTCGAGGCCCCCGTCTGTGTTTGTCCCTGGCCTGCTGTGACCTGCTCTGGGGACAGCAGCGCAGGCAGCAGCAGTTCTCGGAAGGGTGGCCTGTTGGCATAAGTCCTCTTGGAAGATGTTGCCATTGGCTCTACCACAGCGCTGCCAGGTGGGTGACCCACACACTGGAGGACCATCATACCAGAGAAGTTTTCACACTGTTTTGACGCTTCTAGGCCCCACACCAGACTTGCCAATGTGTTGTTTTTGTTGTTGAGTTGCTCAGTCACGTCCGACTCTTTGTGACCCCATGGACTGCAGCACACCAGGCTTCCCTGTCCTTCACCATCTCCTGGAGCTTGCTCAAGTTCGTGTCCATCATGTTCGTGATGCCATCCAACCATCTCCTCCTCTGTCGTCCCCTTCTCCTCCTGCCCTCCATCTTTCCCAGCATCAGGGGCTTTTCTAATGAGCTGGCTCTTCTCATCTGGTGGCCAAAGTACTGCAGCTTCAGTTTCAGCATCAGTCCTTCTAATGAATATTCAGGACTGATTTCCTTTAGGATCTACTGGTTTGATCCCCTTGCTTTTCAAGGGACTCTGAAGAGTCTTCTTCATCGAACAATGGTGATCTGACAAAGGGACTGGGAATTCCCAGGGAACTTGACTTTGAAGGTCAGCAGTATTTGATTATAGAACTTCCATAGGACTGGAGGAAATACAGGTTCTTGGAAGGACTCAGGCAAAACCTTGTGTGCACCAGGAGCCAGGGGAAAGGAGACGTGACCCCCACAAGAGACTGAGTCGATGCAGTTTCATCACTCTGTTATTGCTTGCATAGTTGCTGCTGCTTGTTAAGCTCACTCCCATAAGATAAAAGCCATGTTAATTTATTCACAACTACCATTTATTTACTCATTCATTATTTACAAATATAAATGGAGCCCTTATTATAACAAAACAATAATAAAATGCAGGAGCTTACAGTTTGTGGGAGATATAAACATATTTAAGCAAATAAGATATTGCACTATTATGTTAGCAGAGTTTGAGAAATGGAGCCCTTTGGGGTCATGGTAAGGAGAAAAGGAGTGGGGAGGCACCAGAAGGTTTGACATGGACTTGAGAGTGAGACAGGGGTCCTGGAAGGAGTGATCTAACGGAGATGTGAAGGCCAGTGAAAAGCTGCACGTGCTTCCTCTCTATGTGCCCTAGCGTCTATCCTGTGTTTGACAGATTGTTGCTGCTATTTAGTTGCTAAATCATGTCTGACTCTTTGCGACCCCATGGACTGTAGCTGCTAAGCTCCTCTGTCCATGGAATTTCCCAGACAAGAATACCGGAGTGGGTTGCCACTTCCCCCTCTAGAGTATCTTCCCTACATAAGGCTTGAACCCACGTCTTTTGCTTCTCCTGCACTGGCAGGTGGATTCTTTACCACTGAGCTACCTGGGAAGCCCCATTTGATAGATACTAAATGGTTATTACATACATAAATGTGTAGAAAGATGAGCTGATGGTTGTTCAATTACTGGGTAAATGGAAGGATAGATGGATAGATGAATGGGTGGATGGGTGGATAGATGGATGGGTGGTTAGGTAGATGGGTAGGTTCATAGGTGAATGGGTGGATGGATGGATGGGTAGATAGATAGATGTCTAGACTTGACAATATTTCCATTGGAAGAGATTTCCATTGGGAAAATATTTTCCAGCCGATCCATATTAATTTGGATGATGTTTTAATAAAGAAAGAAAATTCCACTTATCCCATCAGCACATTTTGAGCCCTGAGTCCTGGGCTGGTTGCTAAGATCCCCAGGGAGCTCATCTCTGAGCAGTATGATAACAGCACAGAATCACAGACTCTGTGGGTACAAGGACTCATGGAAGGAGAGAAACAGGGCCTCTGACTCCTGCAGCCAGACCTACTTCCCGATCCAGAGCGGCTTGGCACGGTTTCTCCTCTTTCAGGGCTCGTCATGGTGCTGTTTAGTTGAACATCCACCTCTCGCCATGGAGGTTAAGCTCCGCAAGGACAAGCACCACGTCTGACTTTGCTCAGCACTTTTATTCCTCAGCACCAATTGCAGGGTCTGACAGGGCATAGGTTTTCAGCAAACACACCAAGATTTTTTGAAAAATAAGACCAACAGAAGCTTCCCAGAGATGAACTGTGTTCTGGCAGATGAGGGAGGTTGTGTGGGTTGGAAAAGTCAAAAAGGATGTCCTGGCAGAAGCAGATACAAAAGTTCAGGGGTTCAGGATGGAGGGGACACGTGTAGACCTGCGGCTCCATTCACTTGGATGTATGGTAAAAACCACCAGAATACTCTAACTATCCTCTACTTAAAATTAACTAACTAATTTAAAAGGTTCAGGGGGGCAGTGCAGGCCATTCGGCCAGTCGGGGCACAGAGGGAGGAGGGGGCGATGGTGGGGGAACAGGGTGGCCCTGGGGGCTGGACTGGGCGCACGGTGCAGGAGCAGGGGAGTGACAGCCTGTGTTTGTCCCCTTCCAGGGGTCCTCCTGGGCACCGAGAGGAAGAGAGATGGGCCAGGGCTTCCTGGGTTATCACAGAGAAACAGACTCTCCATTGGAGCAGAAGGGGCGGTCCTTGCTGTGAGATTCTTGAGCAAAGTCTAAATAAATCCAGACCCCTCTGCTGTCCCAGCTATGAGTTCAGAGTCTGCCTAGACCCCTCTGAAGTCCCACCCGCTTCAAACCTGCTGGGACCTCAGTGTGAAAACCAGTTGTCTGTATGGCGAACCCACAAACATCCCCCTCAAGCATGGCCCTCGTGGATAATGGTCCTTTTAAAGCCACTCAGTGCTGTACTGACAGAAATTAAATTAGCCATCAGTGTGGGCAATCAGTGGCTATGGGGCTGTTAGAGGTAATAAAAGGCAATGCTCTTGAACCCCAGTCAATTATGCCCAACGAAGCAAGGGGAGGGGACAGTGGCTCCTGGTTGGAAATGTTGTGTGGAGGCCTGTTCCCAAGGCACAGGTTCAAACCTCATCCCCTGCCCCCAAGGCACAGGTTCAAACCTCATCCCCTGCTCCCAAGGCATGGGTTCAAACTGTCCTTTCTAGTTGGGACAGACAGTGAGGGGTGATGTGCCCCTGGGGACACCAATCTGGGGAGGGATGCTGAAGGCTTAGTGACTTTGGGGGTACTGGGGTGGAATCAGGGCTCCCAGGCAGTGCTGGGGGCCAGACAGAATTGCTGGTCCCTCCTAACAGGGAAATCTATGGGAATGGAAACTTCTACTAGGCTCCTGGCTTGCTTTGAAACTCAGGGCAAGGGTGGTCACATTTTGACGTCAAACTCCTCATTCCCCCAGTAAACCTGCTGGAAACTGGGCCCCTAGAACCCTTTGATCATTTTGAGATGATTTATGCTGGGCACATGGGGACTTCCCTGTTGGCTCAGCAGTAAAGGATCCATCTGCCAAAGCAGAACATGCAGAAGAGCTGGTTTCGATCCCTGGGTCAGGAAGATCCCTTGGAGAAGGAAACGGCACCGCATTCCAGTATTGTTGTCTAGGAAATCCCAAGGACTGAGGAGCCTGGTGGGCTAAGTCCATGGGGTCACAGAGTCACACCACTCAGCAACTGAACAACAGCAAAGGCTTAGCGCCTAGCTGAGTGGAGGTTCAAGAAGTGCTCTTTTCCTTCCCATGATGAGGGGCAGAGCCGGGCTCTGACAACGACTTTGCCTCTATCCCCTTGCACTGGTTCTAGACCAAGGGCCTGGACCCCCCTCTGCCACGGTTCTAGGGAATCATCCACCTATTCAAGGGAAGCAGCAGGCAGAAGGGAAACGGCAACAGCTAGAGAGATGGAAGCCTTAGGTCTGTTTCTTGAGTCTTCATATGTGTGTGGTTGGATGAGCAAGAGGACTTCTCTGAGCTTCTGTCTCCACTTCTATGAAAGGGCTTGCGGTGAGAACTAAATAAGACCCATATATTCAGTCCTGCTTTAAAGCCTGTTGTGAAAACACCAATTAGCTCCAATACAATCAAGCTAGTTGTACCCAACAATGGAGCCCAGCTTCGATTTCTTGTTTGTATACATGTGATTTCAGCCTTGAGCGCTAGGGGAGACAGAAAAGATTCAGGACCAGGACGGGTGGAGCCACACAGGAACACACACCACGCGGGCTTGCCCCTCTAGCATCCTTTAGCTCCCTCACCTCCCCGTGTGCATAGAGTCATGTCCATCCACAGCCAGCTTCCTGCCAATTCCAAATAACCAGCGCCCCCACTGCTCCCAGTAACTCAGAAACCAGTTCCCTTCAGATGCCCACATGCACAGGCAAACTTCAAGGTCATTTCATTCTGAAAAAAAAAATACCATATTTTATTATAGTATTCATGCATTTCTTAAAGCTGTGTATAAAGCTTTGCTATGATTTTTAAAAAATTCTTATCTGTTAAAAAATAAAGGTCACAAAGAGTTGGACAGGACTGAGTGACTGAACAGAACTCTATGTGGAATCTTAAAAGATACAAATGAACTTATATACAAAACAGAAATAGACCCCCAGACATAGAAAGCAAACCAAAGGGGAAAGTTGCTGCTGCTGCTGCTGCTGCTGCTACTAAGTCGCTTCAGTCGCGCCCGACTCTGTGCGACCCCATAGACGGCAGCCCACCAGGCTCCCCCATTCCTGGGATTCTCCATGTAAGAACACTAGAGTGGGTTGCCATTTCTTTTCCAATGCATGAAAATGAAAAGTTAAAGTGAAGTCGCTCAGCCATGTCCATGTCTTATTCTTAGCGACTCCATGGACTGCAGCCTACCAGGCTCCTCTGTCCATGGGATTTCCCAGGCAAGAGTACTGGAGTGGGGTGCCATTGCCTTCTCTGAGGGGAAAGTTGGGGAGGGATAAACTAGCAGTTTGGGGTTAATGTAAACACACTACTGTACATAACACAGATAATCAAAAAGACCTACTATATTGCACAGGGAACTATGTTCAATATCTTGTGATAATCTATAAGGGAAAAGACTCTGAAAAAGAACAGAGTATATATATAACTGAATCACTGTGCTATACACCTGAAACTAACAAGACACTGTAAATCAACTGTACTTCAATAAAAAATAAAATAAAATAAAAAAGGTAAGATTCATGGAAGATACAGATACAAGTGTGTGACTCTTTGTAACCCCATAAACTGGAGCCTTCAGGCTTCTCTGTCCATGGAATTATCCAGACAAGAATACTGGAGTGGGTTGCCATTCCCTTCTTCAGGGAATCTTCCCAATCCAGGGATCAAACCTAGGTCTCCCGCATTGCAGGCAGATTCTTTACTGTCTGGACCACCAAGGAAGACTAGGGTAAACTTAGCCACTTTTAAGTGTAAAGTTTGTGGCATTTAGTACATTCATGACTATGTTGCAACCATTACCTATATTAAGTTCCAAAACATTTTAATCACCCCCCAAAACACCATCATCTTATCCTCTTATCATGTTATTGACAACATTTGGGAGTACACAGCCTTAATCTTGTTTTCTTCACAAGTTCTATATTTTTTATTGCATCATTTTTCAAAGTAGATGGCTTTGTAGCAGAACTTCCTCTACTTAAGACTGTATCTTCAGATTTGGTGACACTGGCTGTTTTGGTCTATTAGTCTGCATTTTCAAGAGTAACAGAATCAAGAAGAGATAGAAATAGATATATTAAATACAAATAGATTCTACTGATACAGTAAATATAATTAATAAAGGTTATACACAATGGAATGTTACTCAGCCACAAAAAGGAATGAAATATTTCCATTTGTAGCAACATGTATGAACCTAGATGACTGTAATGAGTGAAGTAGGTCAGACAGAAAAAGAAATATTATATGGCATCACTTATATGTGGGGTCTGACAAATAACACAAAGGAGTTTATTTGCAAAACATACTCGTAGACATAGAGAACAGACTTATGTTTGCCGAAGGGGAAAGCTGGGGTTGCGGGAGGGATAAATTAGCAGTACGTTATTAACAGACACATCCTGTGCTGTGCTTAGTCGCTCAGTCGTGTCCAGCTCTTTGAGAGTTCATAGACTGAGCCTGCCAGGCTCCTCTGTCCGTGGGGCTTCTCCAAGCAGGAATACTGAAGGGGGGCTGCCATGCCCTCCTCCAAGGGATATTCCTAACCCAGGGATCGAACCCAGGTCTCCCACATTGCAAGCAAGTTCTTTACCATCTGAGCCACCGGGGAAGCCCCAAAAGGTACATGCTCCTGTACATAAAATAGGTAAATGATAAGGATTCACTGTATACCACAGAGAACTATGTTGAATGTCTTATAGTATCTATAATGGAAAAGAATTTAAAACAAACTATACATACATACATACATATATATATATATATACACACACACACGTATATGTACATAACTAAATCATTTTGCTGTAAACTGGAAACTAACAAAATATTTAAACCAATCATCCTTCAATAAGAAGTATTCTAATTTATTATATTATTATGTAAATTATTATATACGTATATTAAATATTTCCATATTTCACCTGTGAAGACAGCCGATGACAGTTTGGACATCTCAGCACCCATTGCTGCATGAGCTAATTTCTTAAGTAGATAGATAGATGTGGAAACATTTAATATACATACGTAATAGTCTATATAGTTAACATAACAATAAATTATAATCTTTCTTATTGAAGGATGATTGATTTAAGTATTTTGTTAGTCTCAGGTGTATGGTCCCTTGCAGTCCAAGGGACTCTCGGGCATCTTCTCCAACACCACAGTCTGAAAGCATCAGTTCGTCAGTGCTCAGCTTTTTTTATGGTCCAAATCTAGCATCCATACATGACTACTGGAAAAAGCAGAGCTTTGACTAGACAGACCCTTGCTGGCAAAGTGAAGTCTTTGCTTTTTAATATATTCTCTAGGTTTTCCATAGCTCTTCTTCCAAGGAGCAAGCATCCTTTAATTTCATGGCTGCAGTTACTGTCCACAGTGATTTTGGAGCCCAAGAAAATAAAGTCTATCACTATTTGCATTTTTTCTTCATCTATTTGCTATGAAGTGATGAGACTGGATGCCATGATCCTAGTTTTTTGAATGTTGAGTTTTAAGCTAGCTTTTCTGTCTCCTCTTTCTTTCACCTTCATCAAGAGGCTCTTTAGTTCCTCTTCACTTTCTACCATTATGTCACATACATTTCTGAGGTTATTGATGTTTCTACCAGTCTTGATTCCAGCTTGTGCTTCATCCAGTCTGGCATTTCTCATGATGTACTCTGCATATAAGTTAAATAAGCAGGGTGACAATATACATACCCCTTTTCCAATTTTGAACTGGTTCACTGTTTCATGTCTGGTTCTAACTGTTGCTTCTTGACCTGCATACAGGTTTCTCAGGAAGCAGGTAAAGTGGTCTGGTATTCTCATCTCTTTCAGAATTTTCCACAGTTTGTCTTTGATCCACACAGCCAAAGACTTTAGCATCCTCAGTGAAACAGAATGTGCTATGGATGTGCCCTGGAAAGGCTAAGAAATGTTCTGCTTAGTTACAACAGTAACATGTTTACAGTAAACACTTAAGGAATGACGTGGCCTCATGGTGGTCCTTCAAACTTTTATATAAGTGGCCAACCATGTTGAAAAATATATATATTCCCAGCTTTCATCACCTGGGATAATTTATTCAGTCCAAAGTAGAAAAAAACTCATTTCAAAGTAATCTGGCCTCAATCTTAAGCTGAGTGTGACCATGGTATTTACAAAAGAACTAGAATTATTAGTAGGAGGAAAGTTTAACTGGTTGATTGAATTCATATCCTAATTTGGGCAGAAAATTAGCATTGCTTCCTTTCCACCACTTGGAGGTAATAGCTTAGAGGATAATAATGGTAGTAATATTATCATTAATAATGATTACTGGGGGTCAGGGATTATTCTAAGTTCTTTATATATATAAACTTATTTGATTCTTGTCATAGAGTGACATCTATTATTATGGGCACTTTGCAGGACAGGACACTTGCCTAAAATCACACAAGTGATAGGCGAGAAAGCCAGTCTCTAAGCCAGGTGGAGTGTGCATTCTGAATCATCATGCGTTACTGCCTCGTTGAAGATCATATCTCATACGCTCACACGCGCACGCACACACAAACACATACATATGCTGTATACTTGCCTCGTGGTATCCTCTTCCAGGCTCTGGAAGCTTCCTGGTTGCATTTCGCTCCTTCTGCAGCACAGGCAGAAAGGCAGGATGGTGGTACTCCGGGTTTCTGTCTTGAGTCAGTCACAGCTCATGCATGTGACCTTGAGTGAGTTATCTGTCACCTCTGAGTCTTAGTTTTCCCATGCGCAAAATAAGGATAGTAATGTTGTTGTGAGGAGCATAACATTAAACGTGGGCACTGCATGTAGCAAGGTGTCTGGCCCACAGTCAACTCTCTATAGAAAATAGTAGTTATTATGATGTATCATTGTTGTTCAATTTGTCAGTCTCTGCCCTCAGACCTAGGATAGGACCTAGCCTCTTGCAAGCAGTTAATTAAAAGTTTGTTGGATGGAATATCTCTGGGTGAACTCAACAAATCTTTCTGTGCCTCATTCAAGGCAGGTGACCATCCTTTTCAAATGGCAAGCTGAGGTTGGTCGGTTCCTTTATAAGTGAATGTTAACAACAGTTGAAAATAAATGTTCAATATATTTTTTTGTGCTGCCAGTTCTTAGTCATCTTTTAATTAAAAGTGCTTTTTATTGAATGTTAAACTGTCGAGATTGTCTTTGTGTGAAGCGTGGGGGAGGTTGCCATGGAGAGGTTCATGTTGCTATGTGACTCTTGTGTCAGCCCCGGAATCAAAATGGTAATGGTCATGTCAATTCCGACAAAAAAAGGATCCCCAACAGCTTCATTAGAAAGGGGGAACTTTTATTTCTTCCTTTCTTGTCATTGTGCCAAGAATAACAGAAGGGGAAATATTGGATTTTGTGAAGAGACAGACAATGGGGCCAGCTGCCTGCACTGTTGATGGCGAGAAAGTTCATACCAATTTGCTGGAGGAGTCAAGATGGCCCCCTTTTTCCGGATTGGCTGCTCCATGGGAGGGCTCTGTCTTTCTTCATTTCTTTCTTTGGTCCTTTCTGTTTTTTTTTCTCCCTCCCTTTCTCCTTTTTCCCTTCTTTCCTCCTTCCCTCCCTTCCTTCCTGTTGGAATTTGCTTTTTTTGGGCTTTGACCCAACATCTCAGGTGGGTTTAGGTACCACGACCTCCAGCCCTCTCTGTTGGATTCACCCTGCCGTGCCAGGTCCAAGGTCTTATTCGGGTCCTGCAGATTACAAACAAGGGCAGACTCACCTGGAGTGCTCCCAGCATGCTCAGCGCTGGACAGAGCAAGGCCATTGCCCCAGAACTCCAACTTTTACTTTGTATCTGCAGACACAGGGGGACAGTCAGCACTGCGTTCCAGAGGGCTTTGCTCTAGCCTAGACTCTGAGTGTCCTTGTCAGTGCCCCTCGGCGTATGATCTTCCCTTCTCCAGGAATATCCTTTCTCCTCCTTGCCACCTAGCCTATTGTTTCCAGATCTAGCTTGCACTTAATTTTTGCAGACTGGCGTGATGGTCAAGTGTACAGACCCTGGGGACAGAACGCGTGTACTGCCACACACCTGTTGAGTGACTTGTGTGCGTTGATGACTCCTCTGTGCGTGGATGCTCTGAGTCCCTGTGGGGGAAGGGAAGATTTCCATCTCCTCTCTTTACTGTCTGGGCCAGCAGGTGCTCTTGAATTCACTATATGTTTTTGGTACTGCCAGGGTTTGTTATTACCATGTATCAAGGGCTCAGAGTTTTAGTAGCTAGGGAACAGAGACTGGGTCAGAGGATCAGCTGGCATTCTATGCGGGAAGGTATTATTTGTCCCAATATTGACATTTTATGAGGCTGCATCTGAAAGGTTTTTTTCTCTCTTCTAAAGAGGGTTTTGCTCTTAGTTAATATCTCTAACTGTCAGAGTCCCCTGGTCTGTTTGGCTGGATATTGCTGTTTAGCTGGTCGTGTCTGACTCTTTGCAACTCCATGGACTGTAGCCCACCAGGGTCCTCTGTCCATGGGATTTCCCAGGCAAGAATACTGGATTGGGTTGCCATTTCCTTCTCTAGGGATCTTCCTGACACAGGGCTTGCACATGCATTTCCTGAATTACAGGCGGATTCTTAACCGTCTGAGCCACCAGGGAAGCCCATCTGGCTGGATGTGATCATTTGTTTTTTGAAATGATTCCGAATCCTTTCACTGAACCACTGAAATGGTTCAGTCTTGGCTACCTGAATGATTAGCTAATGAAGTAACTCTTTGCGAAGGTCCTGTGACATGTCCAGCAGATCCTATGAGCTCCATGAGGAATTTAAAAATGGAAGCTAGATGTTTTGGGTCCAGCAGGAAAGATGTTAGGGGTCAAATTTCGTGCACCTCAAAGATGTCAGTGTCTTAATTCCTCATACCTACAAACGTGATCTTATTTGGAAAGGAGATCTTTGCTGGTGATCAAGTTATAATGAGGTCTTGAGGATGGGTCCCACTCCAATATGACTTCTTACAGAAGTCTGGACACAATGATGGACACACACTTGGAGACAAGGCCACACGAAGAAGGCAGAGACCAGGTGATGCATCAGGAAGTCCAGGAACAGCGATGACTGCCAGCAGCAGCAGAAACCGAGGAAGACACCCAGAACAGGTGTTCCCTCACAGCCCTTAGAAGGACCCGGCCCGCTGACCCCTGGACCTCAGACTTCTGACTCCACAACTGGGACAAATTTCTGTTGTCTGAACCACTCAGTTTGCACTACTTGCTTATGGCAACTAAGAAATAATAAATAAGACCTCACACAGGCCCAGAAGACCCTGATGTAAGGTGGCAGGTATTAAATACCATGTGGGGTTAAGTGTTCCAAGAGTAGGCAGGAGAACAGAAGGGACCTAGGAAGGCTTCCTGGAGGAGGCGGCACTGTGGTGGGCTTCAGAAGATGAGTCTGACTGCTATCTGAAGAAAAGAGTGGGAAATATGGAGTGCAGCAGGAAATGTTAGGCCTAAAGGTTGGGTGACAGGCCTTTTCAAAAGCCTGGTTTTTCTGATGGAATTCCCTTCTGAAGTTACTTGTTGAATTAGGTGAGAGTGTAGCATCCAGAAAGAAACCTGATACAATTCCTTGATAAAGCTAACTCAGGGCACTTTGACTTGGGAAAGCATCCAGTTCAACAGAGAGGTGAGAGTGTGCACATGTAATTCAGGGCTGGAGTGTACGAAGCTGTCCATCTGGAAATTTCACCTTGGGTAAGATTGTTGGAAATTGGCGCGGACAAGGAGCCAGGCTCCTCAGTGGAGCGTTTCAGCGGCACATAGTGGCCGGTGACAACATCCCAGGTCATCAGTTCCAGAACAGGAGCTCCTGAAAAGATCTCCAGACCCCTGCTTGTTTAGAGTGGTTGCTAAATTGTCGTATCCTGGGTCAATAAAACCGGAGTGAATATTGCTTCATTGGTTGTGACCAGAGGATAACATGAACGTAGCAAGTTGACAGCTGGAGCACTGGCTGGGGGACATGAAAACTCTCGGCATGGTCTTCCCAGCTTCTCTCCAAGGGAGTCTGTTCTGGGGCTTCCCAGCTGGTCCAGCGGTTAAGACTTCACTTTTCTACTGCAGGGTGTATGGGTTTGATCCCCGGTAGGGGGACTGACTCTGGGAGCTGGTGAAGGACAGGGGACCCTCCCTGGCTGCAGCCCATGGGGTCGCACTTGGACACGACTGAGTGACTGAAGTGAACTGAACGGGACTCAGGTCTCACATGCTATGCAGTGTAGCCAAAAATGCGTAAAATAAAATATGGGCTTCCCTGGTCGCTCAGACAGTAAAGAAAATAAACTATATTACATGTGCATATATGTTTAAAAAGGAAATGAATCAGTTCTGAGATCTAAAGCTCATCAAAAAAAAAACAAGGGGCACCCAGACTGCCTCCCCCTCCCCGATGTAGCCTGTTTTCCCCAGCTCTGCTCCCGCGGCCATGGGTCTGGTGACTTCTGATGGATCCTGGAAACTGCATGTATCCCCACAATGTTGTGTGTGTCTGTTGGTATGAATTTCCCACGCGCCCGCTGGTGCCAGCTGTGTGCATGTGTTGATGGCGTGTCTGCAAGTTAAACTGATGAGTAACTGTGCATATTTGTCTGCCGCTGTGTATGTGCTGGGCCTGTGTGGTTACAGGTGTGCAGATCGGTGTTCCTGCATGAAGTGCCCACAGGGTGAGGGGCGTGCTTGGGCTTGGTGTGGCATCCCTGCTGTATGCTGGGGTGAAGTTGTGTGTTGGTCCTTGAAATGTGTATGTTCCTTACGTCTTTATGCAGGGGTGTGTGTGTGGGGGGGTGTTCATAACAGGTCCTGTATATGTGTTTAGATACGTCTGTGGGGTATCAGGGATTCGTGTGTGTGGATGCATGAATGGATGTATGTATGTGCATGAAGACATGTGTATATATGTGCGCATTGTGTGCACACGAATGTATATGTGTGTGGATGTGCACATGTATGTGTGTGTACATGTGTGTGCATGAATGTGTGTGCATGCATGTGTGTGTTGTGTGGGGGCATATGTGTGTGTGAATGTATGTGTATGTGCATGTGTGTGTGCATGCATGTGTGCATGTGTGTATGCTGACTAATTGGAAAAGACCCTGATTTGGGGAAAGATTGAAGGCAGGAGAAGGGCACAACAGAGGAAGAGAGGGTTGGATGGCATCACCGACCGGATGGACATGAGTCTGAGCAAACTCTGGGAGATGGTGATGGACAAGGAAGCCTGACGTGCTGCACTCCACGGGGTTGCAAAGAGTCAGGCACAACTGAGTGACTGAACAGCAGCAATGTGTCTGTGCATGGGTGCATGTGTGTGTGCGTGTCTGTGTGTGTGTGATCACATTAGAAGGTGTTCATCCATCTTCACCGTAGATCATGGCCTTTAGAGCGTTGCTCTTTCCTGATTGTTCCAACCTTCACCCAAACCAAACACTGCAACTTCATCTCCTTCATCTCCTTCCTTCCGGCCCAGCCTTGGAGCTGCTGCATTCTTTCCCACTCCCTTCCTGCCCATGGCATCATCCAGCCCCTCAATGAGGGAAGGAGGAGATTAAAAAAAAAAAAACCAGCCTCCCTGGCAACCAAACTACCTTTAAGTGTAGCATAATTACCACCGCTCTGCCCCTTTTTCCCTCCCCCGCTGGGACAATTCCACAAACCCTACAACATACACTTAAATCTTCAACTTCTCAGAGACACTACACGCAGATGGGAAAGATTTGATTAAAATTACAGTGCTTTAGGTTCAACTTCACCTATTAAGAAAAAAAAAGCAGATCGGGTGCTGGACTTTTTTTTTCCCTTCCCGGAGAAATAAGTAGGCCACGGTAATTACCCAGGGCCCTGCTGCGCGCCCTCAAAGGCTGCCGCAGTATTTTCCCACTACCTGTCTTTGTGGAGATGTTGACATCAACATGAATGATAACCATGCCAGCACAGAGGGGGCCGTGCTCTTTCTTCCCTTCGCTCTTTCTCTTTTCTTCCTCCCCTCCCTTTCCTCCCATCCTTCCTTTTTGAAAACATTTTTTTTGTTTGTTTGTTAGTTTTTTATAAAGTCTTCCCAAAGGAGAGGGGAGGAGGACGAAAAGCCCCAGCACCCTCTGTCTGCATATGATGAGCATCTATCTCTGCAGGCGCAGGGATGTTACCTGTATCCCAGGAGCCCTCCTCTCCACCTGGGGCTGCTACGTGAAGCGGGGTGGCTGGGCAGCCTCTCCCAATCTCAAGCTGCAGTGCCCACCTCCTCCAGGAAGCCTTCCTAGATACCCCTCGCCCACTCCCAGGAAGTCCTCTGAATTTTCCTTGGGGGATGGTGGGGTAGTCGTTATTGTTCAGTCGCCCATTTGTAGCTGACTCTTTGCGACTCCCTGGACTGCACGCTCCCCTATTCATCACTATCTCCCAGAGTTTGCTCAGATTTATATCCATTGAGTTGGTGATGCTCTCTAACCATCTCATCCTCTGCCAACCCACTTCTCCTCCCTCCTTCCATCTTTCCCAGCATCAGGGTTATTAGCTGTTGCAGCTACTTCAGAGCATGTCTTCCCTCTGCTCTTGTCTGAGAACTCTGGGACTCAGGAGCTTTAGGGGCCAAGCCTGTGACTTGCTCATGTCATCGGCACAAGGCTAGGGCTCAGCGAACTGACTTCAGCTGGATGCAATGGCTGCATTGCCCTGAGCAGCTTTAGGGCCCCACAGAAAGATTTTGATATTCACTTATTTTAAAATGAAAAGAAAAACGAATGACAAATACAGTTAATAACATAATACCAATATGGACAAAGTGTTTCTTAACATGAATTTTTATGGAGGAAAGTGCCCTCAGAGGCCGAGATGCCATGGCCTGTGAATGCCGGATGTGGCCCCGGGGCTCAGTGGTCCTGTGGCCTGGTTGCATGTCCTGCCCTCCTAGAGTCAGCTTCTAAGCAGGCTTGGCTGCCAGGCAGGGCCCTCTGTCCAGGCCTCGGAAGCTTTACACTGACCCAACCTAGAGGGGTCGACTAAGCAGATGAAGCCTGCTTCATGACTTTGGACCTCTCAAGAGCCATCTGTTCCAACCCAGTAAGTCCCCTACATACGAACAAGTCCAAGAGCAAGTTCATGAGTCTGATCTGTTTGTAAGTCCAACAAGGTTAGGTTAGGCACCCAGTGAATACAATGACCTATATACCGCTGCTTTTACGCTTGCTTCTGGACATCCTGGGCTTGAAATAGAGATTCTGTGCTTCTGTCGTCTGTACAGTGCTGCAAAGTACACGCAAGCACAACACGTGTAGAGAATGCACACACATGGCAATGTGCACCAGACACGTGAGCTAACTCACATGACTGGACACACGAACGTATGGCCACGTCTCTGAAAGTTTGCAACTCGAAGGTTCATTTGAAGGGGACTTCAGTTCAGTTCAGTGGCTCAGTCGTGTCCAACACTTTGTGACCCCATGGACCACAGCACGCCAGGCCTCCCTGTCCATCACCAGCTCCCAGAGTTTATCCAAACTCATGTCCATCGAGTCAGTGATGCCATCCAGCCATCTCATCCTCTGTCGTCCCCTTCTCCTCCTGCCCTCAATCTTTCCCAGCATCAAGGTCTTTTCCAGTGAGTCAGTTCTTCCCATCAGGTGGCCAAAGTATTGGAGTTTTGGGGGACTTACTATGCTTCATCTGTCCACTAAGGCCACCTCTGTTTGGTACTGAGGTGGGGGAGTCCCAGGTGTGGAGTCAGAGCATGCTTATTCCAGGCCTGGGGCTGTGACTCACTGGCTGGTGATCCTGGAGGTGGCTCTCAGCTTTCTCATCTGTCAAATGGGCAGCAATGGCTCTGCCAATGTTTCACTCCTGGTTACTCTGTGAATTGGTGGGTTAAGTACGGGAAGGCCCGCCTAAAGTAAATAATAGGGTATAGTAAAGTAAAGCAAGTAATAATGTAAAGTAAAGCCCACCTAAAGTAAGTAATAGACTTTAGCTAAGTGTTAGCGGCTCAGTCGTGTCTGACTCTTTGTGGCCCCATGGACTGTAACCTACCCAGCTCTTCTGTCCATGGAATTCTCCAGGCAAGAATACTGGAGTGGATAGCCATTCCCTTCTCCAGGGGTCAAATCCAGGTCTTCTGCATTGCAGGCAGATTCTTTACTATCTGAACCACAAGGGAAGCCCTGGACTCAGTGCCACGGCTTAATGTTCTGTCAAAATGCAAACTGTGGAGATAATTCACATAGAAATGGGAGAGAGGTTCAGAAAGCAGAACCTGAGGGGCATATGGTCACCCTCCACGTGGGTCCCTACCACACCTGGCCCAGGTACCACTCTGGCCAGAGCCAATTATGTCCAAACCACTTGTCAACTGATTTTGGATCATCTTTCCAATGACCCTGTCAAGCAGTTGCCCATTGGGTGCTTGAATACTCTTAATGATGAGGAACTCACTTCTTGATTTTGTTGCCTGTCTTGTTAAATCTCAAAGAAAATGAAAATCTTGATTTGGATCTGAAAGATAATGGAGGGGGTGGGGTACACTTGGCTGGCTGGTTTTGAGCTCCGTGTTCCTCAGACAGGGCATCTGAGAGCTCTCAAGCAAGTTATTGTTGTTCAGTAGCTCAATCATATCTGACTCTTTGCAGCCCCATGGACTGCTGCACACCAGGCTTCCCTGATCTTCACTATCTCCCGCACTTTGTCTAGACTCATGTGCACTGAGTCAGTGATGCCATCCAACCATCTCACTCTTTGCTGCCCCCATTTCCTACTGCCCTCAATCTTTCCCAGCATCAGGTTCTTGTCTAATGAGTCAGCTCTTAGCATCAGGTAGCCAAAATATTGGAGTTTTAGCATCGGTCCTCCTAGCGAATATTTAGGGTTGATTTCCTTTAGGATTGACTAGTTTGATCCTCTTACTGTCCAAGGGACTCTCAAAAGTCTTCTCCAGCACCACAATTCAAAAGCATCAATTCTTCGGTGCTCAGCCCTCTTTATGGTCCGTCTCTCACATCCATACATGACTACTGGAAAAACCATAGTTATGGCTGTCTGAACCTTTGTCAGTGAAGTGATATCTCTGCTTTTTAATATACTGTCTAGGCTGCTTATAACTTTTCTTCCAACGAGCAAGCATCTTTTAATGTCATGGCTGCAGTCACTGTCCTCAAGCAAACAGCAAACAGAGATGTCCAGCCAAGTCCCTAATGACTCCTTTCTGCCCTAAGAAAAGCAGAGCCATCTTTTAACAGCCAAGGAGTAACATGTATTAGTAATGCTTGAACCTCAATCTGTTTAACTGGTCTTGCTGAACTTGGCCCTGAGCTGTAACCTCTGTAGAAGGGTGCTGAGAATCACCATTCTAAGGAAATTCCTACAAACCAGAATGCATCTTTTTTCTTGATTTTTCTATCTTAAAAAAAAAATCCCAGGGGTGTTTATATTTCCCCTCCCAGTTTACATTTTCTATAAGTTGTTTGGACTTTGCTTTTGGACAAAAAAAGGAACTATAGAGAACAAAATGGAAATGGACCTTATTTTTCAAGTCTTCAAAAAAAAATAATGAGAGAGAAAGAAATAAAAAAATAAAGTCTGTCTGGATTTGGTTCCAGTTTCAGTGAGCTTCAGGCCTGTGCTTATTTTAGCCAAGCCATTTGTCCCATCCCTATTTATACAACAGGATGCAAAACAAAGCGTTCCTGCCTCGTGTCCTGCTGCCTGTCAAAAAGAAATCTGTCTTGGAGAAGCCAGTAGCTCAAACGTCCTTCATGTGGGAAAGTTTTACTTGCCCCCAAAGCATACTCAACAATGAAAGTACTGCATCTGATTAGGGTCCAGGGCAGAGCCCGGCAGGTCAGCATGGGGAGAGACAAGCTTGGAGGCAGAAGAAAGACCTAGAGACCTGACTCTGTCTCTTTTTGACTCTGCAATCTTAATTCAGTTGCCTTCCTCAACATTCTCCTCTGATAAATGGAGAACAACAGCAGTCATAACACCACATCTCAGGATTGGGAGTTCAACAGAACTACATCATAGTAGTAAAAATAACAACAATGACAGTGACAATAATCACAGTTGTCATTTTTTCGTGGCAGGCACTGTGCTAAAAGTAATCTACGCATAGTAGCTCATGCAGTCCCCATTATAATCTGAGAAGGAGTATTATGACTGTCCTCAGTTTACAAATTAAATGCTGAGTCACTCAACTTGGCTCTTTCTACAAAATCTAAGCGACACGGTCACAGAGCTACTAGTGTGGAGACTTCACCATCACCCATCAAGAATAGCCTCATGTGACAAACAAAAACAAAACAAAAACCAACCAACAAAAAAATAATGCCTCAGGGACCAGCATCAGCATCCAAGGGTATTGCTAACTGCCCTAACAGATCGCAACATTCCAATGTCTGGGACAATACAAGTTTATATCTATTACTTATATGTGTGCTTGCTCAGTCATGTCCAACTCTTTGGGACCCCATGGACTGTAGCCTGCCAAGCTCCTCTGTCTATGGAATTTTCTAGGATACTGAATTTTCAAGAATACTGAGGTGGGTTGCCATGTCCTTCTCTAGGGGATCTTCCTCACCCAGGGATCGAACCCACATCTCTTGCTTCTCCTGCATTAGCAGGCATATTCTTTACCATTAGCACCACCTGGAAAGTCTACCACAATACAAGTTTCTATCTAATAGTTATGCTGCTGCTGCTGCTGCTAAGTCGCTTCAGTCGAGTCCAACTCTGTGCAACCCCATAGACGGCAGCCCATCAGGCTCCCTTGTTTTGAGTCCCTTATGTCTAATAGTTATAAGAGGACTCAAAACAAACAAACAAACAAAAAAAACTCCCACCATTTTTAGCACTCACATAACAGACTGGTGTGGGTGTTTGTGTTTGGTGATGTCCCTCTTCCTCTTGGTGGTTCAGAGACCCAGGGCCCCTCCACCTGATGACTCTACTTCCCTCAGTCCAGCTGGTGGATCAGAAGAGTAAAGGAGAAATGCACAGAATTCCTAACTGCCACTAACATTTCATTGGTTGAAACTCATTACATGGACTCACCTAAATGCAAAGTAGCCTGGGAAACATAGTCCTGAGACAGCCAGTGACAATTCTTAATTCTGGAAGTAAGTTGGCAGCTTATTATCTCCATCACAAAGCTTCACCCAGTTTCATCCTCCTGGATCACAAACACATGAAGCAGAGAGAGTCATCATCCAGGCTTCTTCCTGATGTTAAAACACTGCTGGTTGCACGTCAAGGTATCTGAGACTTGGAGCCAGCCCCACGTGGACTTCACCACAGGTGTCATGAAAGACCCCGGAACACTCCCTTTGAAGAAAGCTGAGCTCCTCCCCAACAAATGATCTTGTCTGTGTCCTAAAATCTTGGCCTTGTGCCCCTTCTGTGTCTTATTTTAAGTAAGTCAAAGCTTCCTTTTAGACTCTCACACAAGGATAAAAGTGAAATCTGTGCGTCCTTCTCACGTATGCTCCACCTCTGCATTGCTAGGACCCAAATATTTCTTGGTGGGATCATTATTTTTGATAGCAGAGCTGTAACTTGGGATGAATATGACAAACACAGAACTCATTTTTATTTGCAAGGTGAGGGAAAGGGGAGAAGAAAAAGTATCAGTCTTAGAAGCAAGATAGATATATACACATCTTACTGTGATAAGCTGCAGTGAAAGCATCATTTTTTTTAAATAGGGATTTTTCCTCCCACAGTCAATATGTAAGGCTTGTAGCTACTCATTGAATAAAAGCATAAACTAGTTCCGAAAAATCTGAACTCTGTCAGAGAGAAAGAGTATCCTTAAGTTATTTCAGTCAGTTCAGTTCTGTCACTCAGTCATGTCCGACTCTTTGTGACCCTATGGACCACAGCACACCAGGACTCCCTGTCCATCACCAGCTCCTGGAGTCTACCCAAACCCATGTCCACTGAGTCGGTGATGCCATCCAACCATCTCATCCTCTGTCATCCCCTTCTCCTCCCACTTTCAGTCTTTCCCAGCATCAGGGTCTTTCCCAATGAGTCAGCTCTTCGCATAAGGTGGCCAAAGTATTGGAGTTTCAGCTTCAACATCAGTCCCTCCAATAAACACCCAGGACTGATCTCCTTTAAGATGGATTGTTTGGATCTCCTTGTAGTCCAAGGAGTTACTTATGTGTTTTCAAATTTTACAGCCAGTTACAAATTTCAGAATCATCTGAACTGTCCTTCTCGTTCTACAAATGAGGAGACTGGGAGTCAAAGTTATGTCCGGACTGTTTCTAAAACGCTTTCCTTCAGCTGTGGTCTAGGTGGTTGCCAGATCTACCTTTCTAAAGTAAACAGGCAACAAATTGCATCATTGCTTGAAATCTTTCAAATGGCCATCACCCATCAGATGGCAGCTGACTGTGCTCCATCAGCCCAGCTGTGTCCCTTCTGGCTTCTTCTCATGCACTTCCCAGTGTCCCACTTATTGGGCTCTTGTGTGGCTGAACTCCTCCATCGTGCCATACAGGTGGAGTGGAAGGTCCCATTGCTTGGCATGTGCATCATTTTAACACCTCCTTCAATATTCAGTTCAGAAGTCAACTCCAGAGAGCAGAGGAAATTCCCTTTCCTAGATCCCTGCAGTGCTTCTTGACCAGCCTTAGCCCAGCAATTCCAGCATGGTACCCACAAGTAGCTCTTAGTATATGTGACGATTTTTCTACTCATCCTTCTCAGTCTTTAAGCTTGCCAGATGCTCTCTTTACAGGAGAATCCCCTCACTGAACTGTGGTCTCCTGGAAGAATCAGAAGCTGGGTTTTACTTATTTCTTTCTACTAAGTATTCTCTTCCCAGGATCTGGTGTAATACTATGTTCTGACACAGATGTCCCAACAATGCTTGTGTGACTCTTGCCTATGCTTGGGTGAAGCTGTCCCATGAGATAACCCCAGAGTC
Organism: Madoqua kirkii; assembly: GCA_006408675.1. Lineage (NCBI taxonomy): Eukaryota > Metazoa > Chordata > Mammalia > Artiodactyla > Bovidae > Madoqua > Madoqua kirkii. Next base: position 72,424 of record SJYC01073657.1, read on the forward strand.
CCTGAGGAGCTCTCTTTGCTTGAATTCTGCATGGTTGGGCTTCCTCATCACCCTGAGGTTTGAAAAAGCCCTCAGGATGGCTTTCTTGAGATCCTGATCTAAAAAGAAGTGCCCATCAGTCTCTGTATCAGTCAGGGTTCTCCAGAGAACAGAACCAATAGGAAAATATGAAATAAGGAATTAGCTCATGGGATTATGGAGGCTGAGAAGTGCTACAAGCTGAAGCCCAAGGAAAGCCAGTGGTACAGGTTTGGTCCAAGCCCACGGCCCGAAGCCAGGAAAGCTGATAATGGTCTGAGTTCCAGGGCTGAGCGTGGGCTTCCCAGGTGGTGCTATTAGTAAAGAATCTGCCAGTGCAGGAGGCAAAAGAGATGCAGGTTCAACCCCTGGGTCAGGAGGATCTGCTGGAAAAGGAAAAAGCAACCCATTCCAGTATTCTTACCTGGAAAAATCCCACGGACTGGGACTTTGAAGAGCCTGGTGAGCTGTAAGAGTCAGCCATGGGGGTCACAAGAGTCAGAGATGATTGAGCAACTGAATACACACACATACACACACACACACACACACACACACACACACACACACAGGCTGAGTGCAGGAGAAAACCAATGTCCCAGCTTGAAAACAGGCAGAGGGAACAAATTCTCGCTTCTTCCACCTTCCAGTTCTTTTCAAACTCTCAATGGATTTGATGGGGGCCACCCACACTGAGGAGGGCCTGTGAATCAGCCTACTGACTCAAATGCTAATCTCAGAAGCCCCCTCACAGACACACCCTGACATAATGTCTAACTAAATATGAGGCTCCTTGTGACCCTCCCTCAAGTTGACACTTAAAATTAACCCTCACATTCTCTGTCTCTTTAACCAGCTTTGCTTTCTTTGTAACATTCATTGCCATCTGATAGAGTAATTCTGGATTTTTAAAATTTTGTTTCTAAGAATTTTTTTTAATGTGGACCATTTTTAAACTCTTTATTGAATTTGTGACAACATTGCTATTATATTTCGGTTTCTTGGCCATGAAGCATGTGAGATCTTAGCTCCTCGACCAGCGATGGAACCCACACCCTCTGCATTGGAAGGTGAAGTCTTAACTACTGCCCTGCCAGGGACGCCCCTGAATTTCTTTACCAACCTGTCTCTCCAGCCCTGGACTGTAAGTATCCTGAGAACAGACCCCCAGTCTGCTGTGCTCGCTATTCAATCTCTGGTGACTAGAACCAGGCCGGTACACTGTAGGGAGTCAGGAATTACCTGTGAAGTGAATGGATGAACCCTGTAACTAACTAGTCTAGTAATCTAGAATGGCCTTCCAGACCAGATCTCTTGTTTTTTTCTTTAAAAAAAAAAGAGAGAGAGAGAGAGAGGAAAAAAAAAATCAAAAAAACTTGTTACGCTGAATCTTACCCAAAACTTTAATGCCTGGGAAATACACAAACAGGCAACAACAGCAAATAGACTGTTGAACTCAAACCTAACCCCTAACCCCACCCTCGAGGATTCCTCACAATACGGCCAACGCCAGACCTTTGAATTCTTCCTCAGGAGACACGTGCTGTGGGAAGACACGAGAAAGAAATGGCAGATTTCTGTTTTATTTTTACATACCAACTTGCTAGTTAACAGTGGGAGCAATCAATAAACTTTAATAGAAGGCTATTACTTTAGGATTGTAGTAAACTGAAGAATAAAGAATAATAGCTTTTCAACCTTTTATCAGTCTGGGGAACTAATTTAATATGCACGGGAAAATACATTACAATCATTTTTATAACTGTGCAGTCCAGACCTCTCTAAAGATTTTCCAGGAAATAAGTCATGTGCAAAGAATCCAACCCAAATAGATGGCACAGAAACTGTGGCTGCCGTGAGTGTGGGCAGCCCGGCAAATTCTATCGAGAATGGGATGTTTATGTTAAAAACGCCACTGGGTTCTAAACTGGTGGGAACAGCTCACTGCTGACTTTTGAAACCAGTCTTCCCTTTTAACGAAGTGGACTGATCAGTCCCATTTGGAATCCTTCAGACTGTAGACAAATACGCTCAAGCTGCAAATGTATAATTTTTAACCTCTGAGAAAGGTTGCATGGTGTGTTATGAAACTATTACTGTGCACAGCTCAAATGCGAGGCTCCACAAAGGAGCCCCATTAATCCTAATTTAATGTGCATCTGGTCACAATTTGGAAGAGGAAATAGGCCAAGAACTGAAGAAACAGCCTGTGTTCGTGCATTAAAAAAAAAAAAAAAGAAAAAAAAAGGCTCTGCTTCCCCATCAAGGACCTTCCTGGCTCCTGCATCCTCTCGGAGCCACAGGATTATCCCAGGAACCGCTGCACACTTTTACCCACCTGACTTTCATCTCCTGTCTCCTGACCAGCCCGACCTATTCTCCACCCCTCTGAGAAAGTGATTGTGGGGGTTTAGAACCAGCCCCTCAAATGTGCCACCTTTTCATAAGGATTACTAGGTGCTAAAGGCAGTGAAGACTGCAGAGAGGAGAAGGGGAAGACAGAGGATAAGATGGCTGGATGGCATCACTGACTCGAAGAACGTGAGTCTGAGTGAACTCCAGGAGATGGTGATGGACAGGGAGGCCTGGCGTGCCGCGATTCATGGTGTCGAGAAGAGTCGGACAGGACTGAGCGACTGAACTGAACTGACTGCCCCTCCCATAACTACCTCGAAAAAATTTAAATTGTAGATTTTTCCCAGCAAAGATTTATCACCGGAGATACATTTTATCTGAGAGCCCCCCTCTCCACAGCAGGGCCAACATCTAATTACCAAATATCTGTTCTTCCTCTTATTGTCCTGTGGATGACCCTCTTATCCTCAGAAGACGGAGGATCCATCCCACTCCTTCGCTTGGGGAGGCATACAAACCTCATTTTGCATTTCGGTCTCTGCCTCTCTCCTGTATATGGGCTCTCTGACTCCCACGTGTATGTGGGGTTTCTATAAAATTAAACTTAATTTTTTTCCTCTTATTAACCTGTGTCATGTCAATTTAATTTTTAGATAGGCCAGAAGAACATAGAAGGATGGACGAAAGTTTCTCCTTCCCTGAAATGACCATTCTACAGAGAGAATCCTGTCTATGTCTCCCTAGTGAGGCTGAAAACAGCCTCTGTGCACTGGTGCTGAATTGCATCTTGGAGACAGAGTTTTGGGTGAAGTAGAAAAGAATAACTTTAGTGCTTTGCCAGGCAAAAGGGGAGACACAGTGCGTCCCTGCTCCCCAAAACTGTGTGTCTCCATCTGGGAGGATTTGGTGAGTTTTACAGCAACAGTTCAAGGGTTTAAGGGTGGGATTTCGCTGAAACTCCAATCCTTTGGCCACCTGATGCAAAGAACTGACTCATCAGAAAAGACTCTGATGCTGGGAAAGATTGAGGGCAGGAGGAGAAGGGGACGACAGAGGATGAAACGGTTGGATGGCCTCACTGACTCAATGGACATGAGTTTGGGTAAACTCCGGGAGCTGGTGATGGACAGGGAGGCCCAGAGTGCTGCAGTCCATGGGGTCGCTGAGAGTTGGACAAGACTGAGCTGAGACCGAAGAGCCTGAACTCCTCAGGTAACTGATGAATTTCCCTGGCTCCTTACTCTGGCCTAAGGTGGTTTCTTGACTGCTCCTCCCCTCCCCCACCAGCAACTGTTTGAATCTGCCCTTCAGAACCCAGGGAAGGTCATAGAGGCTGGAGTTTGTTCCCTACAAACAAGAAAAGGCGGGACAGAAAGGTTTCAATGCCCAGGTATGCCACAGGGTCCTGCTTGGTTTCACCAGGACTGCTGAAAACCCACAGAAGAAAGTTCAAGTCCAAGGCCCTAGAGAGCAGAACCGAGAATACGATGAGGCAAGGGAGCTATTCTCCCCAGATGCAAAATGTAAGAGAGTGCAGAAAACCCTCTGTTTAAAATGAATAAAAATAAGCAACATTTAATTCACTATGTTTTAAGTTACAATTAATGCAAAAAAAAAATCCATGAAGAGCAAAAAGATCAAAATTTTAAACCAAAAAAACGATCAGACATGCTGAGCAATATTGAAACCTGAGGCCAAACTGAAAAACAAGTGGGACTGATCCCATACATAAGACCAAGTAAGCTTCTGATCTCTTGCTTATTATGGACTTTGTTTGCATTAATTTTGAATTTTTAGAAAGTATTGCATTAAAATATTGTTCATCTTAAGAACAGAGAAATCAAGGCCCTTTTAACAATTCTGCAGCCAAGATGGGTGTCTGGCTCACTCCCCTCAAGCCTCAACCCTGCTAGAATTAGACGCTTTTGTCTCTGCGGCCGACCGACCTTTGTTCATTTTGCCCTGTGTGTCTCCTCCCTTATTCTGGGCAGATAGAGCTAGGATTTAAATTTGTGTCTGCATCTCCCAGCCCTCCCAGTGCTCCAGGCACCAAAACATTGAACGAAAACCATAATTCTGAAAGACATATGCACCCCTAATATCTATTGCAACACTATTTACAATAGCCAGGACATGAAAGCAACCCAAATGTCTATCAACAGAGGAATGAATAAAGATGTGATATATATGCACAACTGAATATTATTCAGCCATGAAAACGATCAGAACTTTGCCATTTGCCAAGATGTGGGTAGACCCAGAGGCTGTCATATAGAGTGAAGTAAGTCATAAAGAGCAAAAGCAAATATTGTATATTAAAGCATATATGTGGAATCTAGAAAAATGGTACAGATTACCCTATGTGCAGGGCAGTAAAAAAGATACAGATGTAGAGAACAAACATATGGGCACCAAGGGGGAAAAGAGGAACAGAATGAGCTGAGAGATTGGGACTGACATATAAACACTATGGATACAGTGTATAAAGTAACAAGTGAGGACCTACTGTGTAACCCAGGGAACTCTACCCAATGTTCTGTGGTGACCTAAATGGGAAGAAAGTCCAAAAAAGAGGGGATAGTTGTATACCTTGACTTCCCTCGTGGCTCAGCAGTAAAGAATCCACCTGCAATGCAAGAGTCGCTGGAGATGCACATTGGATCCCTGGGTTGAGAAGATCCCCTGGAGGAGGGCATGGCAACCCACTCCAGTATTCTTGCCTGGAGAATCCCATGGATAGAGGAGCCTGAAGGGCCACAGTCCACAGGGTCACAAAGAGCTGAATACGACTGAAGCAACTTAGCATGCACGCGCATACACACACACACAGGTGCGTATATATTCACTTTGCTGTACAGTAAAAAACTAACACAATATTGTAAAGCAACTATACTCCAATAAAAACTTTTAAAAATGAAGATGCAGGCTGCAGAGGGCGGCGTTTGAAGACTTTCAAGCTGTCCCATGCTGGCCACATAGCCTTACAGCTGGGCCTTCTCCACCCACCTTCCCCTTCTGCTCCAAGCTCTAGTCTGCTCAGTGTTTCTTTTTCTTTTAATTAATTTGTTTATTTTTTTGCTGTGCTGGTTCTTCACTGCTGCTCGGGTTCTTCTCTAGTTGCTGCGAACAGGGGCTACCCTCTAGCTGTGTACAGGCTTCTCACTGTTGTGGAGTCTAGGGCACACGGTCTGCAGTTGCTCTGGACCACAGGCTCAGTAGCTGTGGCTCATGGGCTTCGTAGCTCTACAGGATGTGGGATCTCCCTGGGCCAGGGATCAGACTTCTGTCTCCTGCACTGGCAGGCAGATTCTTTACCACTGAGCCACCAGGGAAACCCTGCTCAGATTTCTTGATGTCGTCCTGAAGTTCAAGACCGTTGTGGATGCTGTTTTCTGACCCTGGCGTCCCCTCCCTTTCCTCCCTTGTCATGGTGCCAGGATGAGGCTGTGCGCTGGTCACCCATAGCTGACCTTGCATCTGGATTCTTACTTCCTAGCAGGTGTTTGGCCCAGGGCAAGTTGTCCAGGCTCTCTGCTCCTCAGTGTCCTCTTTCTGTAAAATGAGACAAGCATAGTGCTTACCAGATAAGATTTTTAAAAGTTCAATAAGTTAATGACATTTAGCACCAAGCCGCTTGTAATAAACTAGGTATAGTGCAGCAGCTGGGGTCAAGAAATAGTGGCTGTTCCCATGTCTGGGACCAAGAAAGATAATGCGTTGATACCTGGACCGAGGCAGAGCGCCTATAAGGTTAGGACTCACTTCAGAGACAAACTGTGGCATCCTGGGGGATAAATCCAGGGGGCCCATTGAGGCAATCCAGGGATGTCAGCCTGTGGGGCTCAGTGCAGAGAAAAAAGGGCTGGCAAGCAGACTCGGGGGCAATATTCTACTCAGAGTGACATCTTCCTCTCCAACCCAATGGACATGAGCTTGGGCAAACTCTGGGAGAGGATGAGGGCCAGGGAGGCCTGGTGGGCTACAGTCCATGGGGTTGTAAAGAGCCAGACACAAGTGGGTGACTGAACAACAACTTCCTCTCCTGTGTGGGGACATTGAATGAACCCAACTTCTTGCTGGATCTGATATACTTTATACTATTGTGCGTGTGGCAGCTGTTTCATCATCCATAGAGGCTGGACAAGAGGGCTGTGCTACCCTACTTGCTCTGCGGGTCTCCACTACCTTCTCAGGGCTCTCTGTTTTTCTTGAGGGGAAAAAAAACCCTTGCTCACTGGGGCAGGTTTCCCCAAGCTCTCACGGTTCTGATGATAATAGGTTTGTGTATGCTAGTGAATTAGTCTGCACCCGTCCAACCATCTTTAGCTCACATTAATCACACCCTTTTACTCAAAACAGTACAACTCTGATCTAAACCAATTAAGCCTATGCTGTTTAGACAAAGAGATTAATATAGCTCTGAAAAGCATAACCTTTGGCCATAGAGGTGTCTTAAGATAATGAGCTTGATTCAGTGGGTTGGCTTTGTGAGAGGTATGTTTTGGAAGAAGATATCTATTTGCAGATTCTAAACCAGCAGGAAAAGAATTGCACGCAGGCAAGCCATTCCTGGTTGTACACAGGCAGGTAAAAAGGAGGTGACGGGAGCCCGATTTAGAGCCGATGTCTTGGAAATGCAGATCCTCTTTCCCTTGGAAAATCCAGCTGACTCTGACAAAGGAGCAAAATATAAAATCGGGCAAAAGTAATCGCAGCTGTCATATGAGTCTCAACTATACAGCATGTAAGAAGCATTGCTCAGTATATAATCCTTTCTGCTCTCAAGGGAATGGCAGGAAGATTTTACTCAGGGTGTGTGTGTGTGTGTGTATGTGTGTGTATGAGTGAGTGTGTAGTTGGAGCACTGGAGTCAGAGCCCCATGCGTGGTGCTAGGTTTGGGGTTTCAGCTTTGAGAGCTGCTAATACTACATGTCTTGCTAAATGCTGCGGACTGATGGAATGAAGCCTGGTGCTTGTGTACAGTGCCAGGCAGAGACCCACAAACAACAATGCCCAGAGCAAGGCTGTGGAGTTGTAAGCACGAGATGCCTAGGTGCCCAAGGTCAGTAAACTAAGTCTGCCAGGGTTCTTCCGCCAAGGCTTCTTAGAACAAGTAAGTGCTGAGTTGAATCTTCAAAGATACAGAGAAGATCCTGGCAGGAAAGTGTTGGAAGATTTCAGGCAGGTAGAGAGAAGGGTGAAAGCAAATAGATGAAACAGCAAAAGAGGCGTTTACTACCCCCTTTGAAGTCCTGGAACACAAAGTGTGAGATTTGCCATAGACGAGGTGATGGTGGTGAGAAGTTCAGGTGCTCGGAGGCTATTTCTAAACAATGTGAAGAGAAGGGATTTAGCAGAATTTCCAGTCTGCTGTGTCTCTGGAAGGTCACCTTGCTTACCACCCATTGGCAGGGAAGACCTAGTCAAGTTATTTCTCTTACCTGACCCCAGATTTCTCATCTGCAAAATGAGTGTTTGATGTTGTGTTTTCTGAGGTCCTTACAAACATGTATTGACATGTCTTTTTCTTCTTTATTTCTGATTCTCTGATATCTTGGGGCCTGCAGACCCTGCAGGAACTGCCCTTCCACAGGCTGGCTAATTTCTAGAGATGGGCTTTCACGTGCCAACAACCAATCCAGAGCCCCCACCCTCAAGCGCCTTACTCAGTGGTTCTCACCTTCCAGGCTACCCTTTTCCTGCCCAAGTCACCCCAGGCCCAGGTGCCAGCCAACTAGGGGCAGCTCCCAGGCCCCAGCGTTGAAGTTATTCAAATAGCCCATGCTAAACCTGCTCACCCTGCCTCCCTTTCCTTCTGTGAAACCACGATGGAAGGTCGCTTCTTCCACCGCACCCCCAGCCTCTTGACTTTGGTACTTTCCAGGGGTGGGAGGTGGGGATGGGAGGTACCATCCACCACGGAGTGAGGGGACCCTCCTTCTGGGATCTGTGAATATAGCAAGCTGTCTGTCAATGACAATTGTTTCCTGATCTGTTGGCCATTAATAAATAACAAATAAATGTGCACGCTCAGTCGCTAAGTTGTGTCTGACGCTTTGCAAACCCGTGGACTGTAGCTTTTCAGGCTCCTCTGTCCACGGAATTCTCCAGGCAAAAACAGTGGAGCGAGTAGCCGTTCCCTTCTCTAAGGGATCTTCACGACCTAGGATTTGAACCTGGGTCTTCTGTACTGTAGCTGAATTCTTTACCATCTGAGCCATCAAGGAAGCCTCAACAGATAAATAAATAACATTAAAACCTGGATTTCAAAATAATAAAAAATAAAATAATAAAACCTAGATTTTAAACCAATAAATCATAATAAAATAAAACAGATTGTAAAATAATAATAAAATAAATAACAAAAATAATAAAACCTAGACTTTAAAATATAGCAGGATTCTTTTTTTTGATTCATTCATTTATTCAACAAAAGCTAACTGACAACCAAAGAGCAAAAATTACCACCACTACCAACAAAAAAGACAGATAATAGACAATCTAGAGAGGAGTTGGGGCTTCCCTGATGGCTCAGCAGGTAAAAGAATCTGCTGCTAATGCAGGAGATGCAGAAGACCCAGGTTCGATTCCTGGGTCAGGAAGACCACTTGGGGGAGGGCACCCCAACCTACTCCAGTGTTCTTGCCTAGAGAGTTCCACGGAGAGAGGAGCCTGGCTGGCTGCAGTCCATAGGGTCACAAAAGAGTCAGACAGAGTGACTGAGCATGGGGCGGGAGTTAGACCCCAGTTTTTCCCCTAATAATTCATGAACTAATAATAACAAACACTGCTAAGTACTTACTTTCACGAATTTTCCTAAATGAGAGGCAATAGGATTCTTGACTGTCAAAGACAAGCTGGGCTCTTGGCCAAACCAGGCCCCCATAGAAGAGGGGGTGCATGTCTCTGATTTTCACAGAGGCCTCATGGGCCAGCAGAAACCGTGGATCGAGCCATTTCAACTCTTTGAACCTCAGCGTTCCCACTTATAAAATCTGGATATTGGGCCAAGCGCTGGCTGAGTTTTCCAGATTTGAGAATCTGTGAGGGTAGAGTTACTCTCTGTGGATTGGAGCCTAATCCGTGACCCAAGTTTCCCAGGGGTCAACCTCCCCTCCCTTCTGTCTCTCCGGGCCCTGCCACACAGATCAGAGCAGGCAAACGGCGGTGAGCGCTTCTGCCAGTGGCCGCTGTGAGCACTGTGGCGGAGGATGAACTGGCCCCCGGCTGTAGGTGTGCGAGATGTTCAGGGCAGCGGTATATGATTTAGCAAATTATCTCCCCAGTGTGCTAAAGAGTCCGCCAGGAGTTCGCTCACCGCAGGATCGGGGAACAATAAGGCCTCACTATATTCAATAACAGCGGTTTAATTATCATGATTATCTTCCGACGGTATAAAAGTCTTTGCTTTCAGGATCTCAAAGTACTTTATAAACATGAAGCCTCCTGGTCCCCCAGGGGAGACACTAAACCGACGCAGCTTGCAGGCCCTGCCTCTTCCTGGCTCCGAAGCAGTTTCCTCGCACGCAGGTGAGGAGGAGAGGGAATCTTGTTCTCTGTTGTTGTGTACCTTTGACGCCAGAGGTTTAGGTTTTTTGCAGGTTATGAGCCAAGGTCAAAAGACTGAGACTGGAAATAACGAGGAGTGGAGAGCCAGCCAGGCCCTGGACCTGCAAGTAAATCCTGTCACAGCTGTAAGTAATCCACCCCCCACCCGCCTACTGCCCTGCTGCTAAGTCACTTCAGTGTGTCCGACTCTGTGCGACCCCATAGATGGCAGCTCACCAGGCTCCCTTTTCCCTGGGACTCTCCAGGCAAGAACACTGGAGAGGGCTGCCATTTCCTTCTGCAATGCATGAAAGTGAAAAGTGAAAGTGAAGTCGCTTGGTTGCATCCTACTCTTTGCGACCCCATGGACTGCAGCCCACCAGGCTCCTCTGTCCATGGGATTTTCCAGGCAAGAGTGCTGGAGTGGGGTGCCATCGCCTTCTCCAGCCTACTGCCTTACACAGGTGGAAACCTGAGCTCAGGGAGGTTGAGATGTGCACTCAAAGTCACACAGTCCATGAGAGGTAGACACATATGGGTGAGAAGCAGGTCTGTAGGTCTCTTAGGACCCAAATTGCCATTCTTTGCACTAAATTCAGGGTTCCCAGGTGGCTCAGATGGTAAAGAATGTGCCTGCAATGTGGGAGAACTGGCTTTGATCTCTGGGTTAGGAAAACACTATGCCGCCCTCCAGGGCCTTGTGTGCTTCACATCCTTGTCCTTTTCTTTGCTTTTGTGGAGAAAATTCCAAAGTTCAGGCCAAATTCCTACAGTCGGGAGAGTTGGTAATTTCCTCAGTTCTGTCTCATCACAGCAAAAATTTGAAGCGACGGACGGACCAGTGTTACAGCTCCGTGTTAGAGCTCAGTTTTATCTGGAAAGCAAAGGAAAATGCATCCTCAAGACGTGAGGGCAGGCTGACCCCAAAGATGCGAAGAGCAGAGAAGCCCCTGGCCCAATTTTGGCTCCTTTTTTTATGGTTTTTCTCCTCCCCCGAGACTGCCCTGTGTAAACTGGGCCAGCCGGGAGGCCTGTGTGTTTTACCTGAGGGTCTTGCTCCAGTCCTCAGACCTTCCTGTCTTCTATTCCTGCTGGCTTTTCCCTTCTTCATCTTTTAGCCGCTGCCCTTCTAGACTCCTTTTTCCTATCCTAACTACCTAACACTACCACCCTGGCCCTGAGATTCAGTTTAGCCAAGTGCAGGGTGAGGGTGAGCAGTGAACTTTCCAAGAGGAGTCAGGGAGGGGTTGACCCTCTGGCCCCTCAGTCCTAGACAGACCTATGCCTCAGCTCAGCCGCTGCCGCCACTGTTCCAGTGAATGTTGCTACAAAGAAGTTACTACCCTAAAGGTCTCAGTAGCCATTTTTATCATACTCACAAATTCTTTCTTTTTTAAGGTATACTATTGGTACAGACATTTTATCTTTTTTATGTTTTAAGCATTCTTTATTATTATTTTTGACGGCCCTGGGTCTTTTGTTGTTGCCTGGGCTATCTGTAGCTACAGCAAGCAGGGGCTATCTCAAGTTGCAGTGTGCAGACTTCTAATTGTGGTGGCTTCTCTTGTTGTGGAGCACAGGCTTGAGGGTGAGTAGCTGTTGTGCCGAGGCTTCATGGCTCTGCAGAATGTGGACTCTTCCCAGACCAAGGAGCCCATCTGTGTCTCCTGCATTGGCAGGTAGAGTCTTAATAACTAGACCACCTGGGAAGTCCTCTCACAAATTCTTTACCATAGGAATTTGGTAAAATTTCAGCAGGGCAATTTCACCCTGACTCACCATCTCTGGGACTTCAGAAAGGGAGATGTGAATGTCAGATATGACTCAAAAGCTGGGAGCTGGAGTGACCCGGGAGCATCTTCACTCTCAGCACCTGGCTGTGGGTGTGAGTGTGTGCTCACAGCCTCTCCATGTGACCTGGGCTTCCTCGCGGTATGACTGACTATCACAGTAAACTTCTTCCACGGTTGCTCTGGACTCCAGACCTGAATGTCCAAAAAACAAAGTGGAAGCTACTGGTTTCTTTTTTGCTTGAGAGCTGAAAGACACCCATAATCACATCTGACTCCTGCCACTGACCACAGGAGAGTCACGAAGGCCAGTTTGATTTGGAATATCTGGGTGTCAAAGGGCCAAGCTCCCAGTGAAGAATCCTTCCTAGTTTCTTCCAGGTTTTGAAGGCTCAAGACATTCCCTGGCTCAGGACTGTATGGCTCCAGTCTTTGCCTCCGCGTCACATGGCCTCCCTGGGTAACCGTATGTCTCCTTTTCTATCTTTTATGAGGATATCCATGTTTGGAATTAGGGTTCACTGTAATGGGATGTTCCCATCTCAAAATCGTTACTTGAGTTACATCTGCAAGCACGCTCATCCTAACATTGTGAAGTTCCAGGTGAACATGTGAAAAGTGAAAGTGTTAGCCACTCAGTCGTGCCTGACTCTTTGTATTCCTATGGACTGTAGCCCGCCTGGCTCCCCTGTCCATCGAATTTTCTAGACAAGGATACTGGAGTGAGAAACCATGCCCTTCTCCAGGGGATCTTCCTGACCCAGGGATTGAACCCCGGACGTGCTTTCAAGAAGCCGATGTCCTGCTCACCATTTTTCTTTATAGAGAGAATGTGCCAGAGTTGAAGGCTTGGGACTGCTGTTTCTGTAGGTGTCCAGCCTACCTTCAAGTCTAGCCCAGGGCTTCCTAGCTGTGTGACTCCAGTAGGTCACCTTTTTGAGCCTCAATTTTTTTCATCTGCAAAATGGGCAAAACCTTATGGATATTTTGGGAAGATTAGGAGGAGCCCTTGGTCATCTAGAAAGGGTAGCTCATCAGGATAGAGGTCCCCACTAAATTATCACTGCCCTGAAACCTGGGGTGAGGGGTGAAGCCTTTGCATAATTCAATCATGCTCTGTGAGCCTCAGTTTTTTCACTTGTTAAACACAGGCATCAGCATGATTCACAGGGCAGTACAGAAGGCTGGCATCCCTTTACTCAAAGGAAATTAAGAGCCTGTTCTACGCATGATGTTCTTGGTACTTAATGTCTTCCATTATTTTTCCTCTATTCATTTATCCATCTCTATGTCATTCATCCATCTCTCTCTGCTCCTCCTAATCTTCCCAAAAGACCCATAAGGTTTTTCCCCATTTTACAGATGAAAAAATCTGAGGCTGAGATTATGAGTCCTAGAGGGCAGGGGATATGTCCAGTGTATGTCTGAATTTGCAGAACCCAGTTCTGGATCTAGAACATACAGGTTGGTCAGTAAAGATGTAGTGAACGAAGGAATTCATGAAGATATCGACTACAAATTGGGACCTGCCATTGGCCCTTGCCTTCTACCTCCGCAATCATTAGGTCAGGTGTTGCTGCACCTGCTGACCTTCAACACCCCCTGAAAGGAGTTCAGGGTGAAGAGCAGAAATGAGGTGCTCTGTGCTCTGGGAAAAACTGGCAGGACAGGTCTTCATATAGTTATATATTTTCAGGAGCTGATTTTATGAGCCCAATGTTTGTGTCTCCTCCTATCTAGAAAAGTGCTAAAATCCATTACGGTGATGACTGTTCCTCATGACTAGCAGAAACTTTCTGCAAAAAATGTCACGTTGCACTTGAAAATATGTGGGCTACTTTCAAATATCTTTTGATACTGATTTCTAACATAGTTCCACAGTGATCAGAGAACAGACTGTCTGATTTCAATACCTTTAGACCATGAAATTTTTGTACCTTGTTTTATGTCCCTGGATATTTCCAGTGTCTCCTGGTTTACAATCTATGGGAACTTGAACAGAATTTGCATTCTACTGTTGAAAATTGTGTAAATCCTAATAATGCTGAATTGGTTTATGGTGCTTTTCAGGTCTACTATATCCTTCTACTTTTCTGTGTATTCATTCTACTACTTTTTGAGAGATTGATACTGAAACTCCAACTAAAAATCTTAATTTATCTACTTAAAAAAATAATTGTATAGTGGAACTCTATGTAACTTTGCTCTGTATTTTCCAAGTCTCCTGTAAATGTGTTATCATATTTTCATAATTTAAAAAACAAAAAAGAAATCTGCAAAAAATATACTTGACCGCATTTACTTCCCCTTTAACAAAAGCACATATACACTGACCTCTACCTCTCTGAGTGGTTTTCAGAGCCATCTGAAATGCTAACTCCCAGGCTATAGTTCTCATTTAGCCACAAATAAAACTTAACTTTCGATTTTCTTGTTGTGCGCTTTTTTTTAAGTCAGCAAAGAGATGAATAGATGGATAGGTCAGGCTGATTTCTCTCTTCAAGGGCAGCAATATTGCTAATAATTTGGACTTTCTTCTACACACATGGCTGTTTTGATTTCATTTTTGTCCTTTCTTTCCAGAGAAAAAGAACCTAACTTGTAATGCATTTTTTGATATTCTATAGAGATTGTCTGCATTGCTGGAGGACCAGATGAACTTCAGGTGCCTTTTAGCACTAACACTACTTTTAAAAATGTTTAATCGTATTGACTCCTCCTGAGATTAACACTTTTCTTTTTGGCTTAACCTTATTTAACCATCTGCTCTAAAGACAGGGGCATTTGTAAGCTTCTTCCATCTGGAGGAGCTGTGAATTCAGAACTAGGGGTCTTCTGAAAATGCATTCTTGTGGCCTCTGGGCTGGGAGGTGTCATCTGTGCATCGTAAATATTGCATCTTCATCAACATCCATTTGCTGCCATCGCAGTGAGTTAGAGGAAGATTCCATCGGCCAAGTGATTAGCTCCAGGGGGCAGAAATTCTTACAGGGAATACTGTTTTTCCCATTTGATACATCTCCAAATTGATGTTTCCATCTCATTGTTTTTATATTTGTTTTTTAACTTTATCTAAAAATTTTTAAAAAATGAGAATTATTTAACAAAAGGAAAGCTCTCACCACTCTCTTATGTAAGCCAATGTGACAATGCAAGTGTCAACAAGGGGGCAAGATCCGTCTCCCGGAAATCTTAAAACCTCTAAGTGGAATTTGCATAAAATAGTTCTGGTATTATTATTCACTATTCTTTCCGTGACAGATATGTCAGGGCCTTGAAACCTAAAAGAACAATTATGCTATTGTATCTCTCGGAGGATTCAAGGGGTGTGTCTTTGGTGGAAAAAGTGCTATTAGAGCTTTGAAAGCAGTTAAAAGGCAGCCCAAGGGACTCTTTAGCTAGTCATTTTATAAAGAATGCCTCAGCTTTAAGTGTCTTAAAGTACGTTTATTCAACTCGTACTTTCGGCTTAAAAAAATCTACTAATAATTAATGGCTGTACTTTTTTTTTTTAACGTTTGCATTAGCTATAAATAAAAACTCTAGATGAAGTCATCACTGATTAAGTTAAACTATGATTCTTATGTGATGGAACCCATATCTTTGTCCCATCACATAAGCTTGCAAAGAATTACCTGTAAGGTGTTTTTTTTTTTTTTAATTTAGCTCACATTGCAGGAGTCATTGCCATTGCCAATTACAGACCCAACCAGGAACTCATCAGTAAATCCTTCCCTTGCCCAAGCTGGCTTAATGTAACAAGTCTGTACATTAAACACAGAAGCATTGATACAGCAGATCTTATTGCATCTGGATGGGGGTGCAGGAGGCGGTGATCCAACTTTAATTTCCTCTGAAACCTGCTGATTATGTTATTCTCCGGTTTGGCTGGGTGTCACTGAAGAAAGGCAACGCCAACTTTTGATGGGAATAGGTTTAAAATTCAAGAAAGACACAGAGAGGCACAAAAATGCTTCTGTCACATTGGATGATAAGTCGGTGGGGAAAATGAAGGAGCCAGGTAACTTTCAGTGAAAATGCTGCAAAGATGGTTGGGTCAGGGGAATTTTTATTCAAATATAACAAGAAGCAATATGCACAGGTGAGGATGGGCGTTCTGTGACTAACAAGCTGTAACGTGGTGCTCATTTCGTAAACTTCTAAAGTCAAAAGACAATCTTCCTTTCCTTTTTTAACTGGAGTATAATTGCTTTACAATGCTGGGCTAGTTTTTGCTGTACAACAAAGTGAATCAGCTCTGTGTATAGATGGACTGCCTCTCTCTTAAGCCTCCCTCTCTCAATCCTCCGTCCCACTCCTCAAGATCACCACAGAGCACCGAGCTGATCTCCATATTCATTGATTTTTGTTTCACATAGTCTTTCACTTTGTATTTATTGGGAGCTGGGAGAGTTCCTTGAAACCATAGTTTGACCTGTTATTGTATAGATGAGCAAAGGAAGTTTCAAAGTAAACTCTGTCCAACTATTCCATGATAAAGAGGGGAGGAGAACTGTGTCTTGCATATTTGTGGAATTCTAGCAAGCACAAGGACGCCTTAAATTAAGACCACACTTCCTATCATCTCATGCAGCCTTGGGTACCCTTATCATAAGGCTCCAGACTCCATGGAGTACCATACTGGTCTTGGACTCCCTAACACTGCTCTATATTTGTCTTCGCTGCTGCTGA
>SJYC01073658.1:0-27058 GCA_006408675.1 Madoqua kirkii
TAAGACCACACTTCCTATCATCTCATGCAGCCTTGGGTACCCTTATCATAAGGCTCCAGACTCCATGGAGTACCATACTGGTCTTGGACTCCCTAACACTGCTCTATATTTGTCTTCTGCTGCTGCTGATGCTGAGTCGCTTCAGTCGTGTCTGACTCTGTGCAACCCCATAGACGGCAGCCCACCAGGCTTCCCCGTCCCTGGGATTCTCGAGGCAAGAATACTGGAAGTGGGTTGCCATTTCCTTCTCCAATGCAGGAAAGTGAAAAGTGAAGGTGAAGTCACTCAGTCCTGTCTGACTCTGTGCGACCCCATGGACTACAGCCTACCAAGGCTCCTCCGTCCATGGGACTTTCCAGGCAAGAGTACTGGAGTGGGGTGCCATTGGCTTCTCCTTGTATCTGTTTAGGCAACTGTAATTTGGGGTCTTACCCCTTGCATTCATTTGCAGTCTTAGATGAATAGAGTTAATGCAACAAATGCTTATGAGACTCCAAGCAGTGTATGCCAAGTGGGTTATTTAGGCCATTATTAATAGCCCATCCCATTCTAAGCATGATGGCATCACAGCTAGACTCTGCTTGCCTTGAATGCCAATGCTAGACTCTGCACCCTGTGATGGATGACTATCTCATTCACTGAAAAATCTCAAGCACCCAGTACAGAATCTGACGCACTCAGGGGGTGCTCCATAAAGTTTTATAAGCAATCAGTGGACAAATGGCACCATGGAGAGAAGAACAGGAGAAGCTGGCGGGGATGGGTACCACTACCACCGTGTGCCAGGGTGTACTCAGTGAAGTACAAACCTAAACCTGCAATATTGGCCTGACTTTACATTATCACATATGATTTGATGACAAAATGATTTCTTAAAATTTCATGGATTTGTCTCTTTTTTCCCTTTCTGGTATTGTATCTCAAAGTAATATAAACAGTGCATAAATCTTGGCTCTCGCAGACTGCTGTTTGGTTGAAATTGCTATGTTGTCTGGGCATATGTTAGATTCTTTAAATTAACAGAGAAAAGAATTGATTTTAAAAATGACATTTGCATTAAGGGCTGAGAATGGGTAATTTGGGAAGCATGATGCTATACATGGGAATTTATACAGATAATGAACCCAGCAGTGGGGTTTTGACTCCATGACATGCATTTTTGTACATCCACTGTGGACATGTTTTATGTTGCAGAAAGTGTGTATGTGGCATAATTCACATATCCAAGGCTCTAGGTAAGGTCACTATCTGTCTGGACAAGTTGTTGAATTTTGGATTCTGAGTGAATTTTAGGCAGTTTTTGTTTTTATTTTTCCTTCTGACTTGAGTTTCCTAATACCTTTTCCTAAAAAATTCAGTTCAATCACTCAGTCATGTCTGACTCTTTGCAGCTCCATGAACTGCAGCACGCCAGGCCTCCCTGTTCATCACCAGCTCCCAGATCTTGCTCAAACTCATGTCCATTGAGTCAATGATGCCATCCAACCATCTCATCCTCTGTCATCCCTTTTTCCTCCTGCCTTCAATCTCTCCCAGCATCAGGGTCTTTTCAAACGAGTCAGCTCTTTCCATCAGGTGGCCAAAGTATTGGGGCTTCAGCTTCAGCATCAGTCCTTCAGTGAATATTCAGGACTAAAGAACAAAGCAAGTGGATTTCATAAGCATATGCAAAACCTTCCATCCAATGACAGCACACATTCTTCTCAAGTGCACACAAGCTATCTCCTAGGGTTGATCAAATATTAGGTGCTAGAAAGCAAGTCTCAACAAATTCCAGCAGAGAGTATGTATAAAAGTATTTTTTAGCCTTTGTTCTCATTTATTTTTATGTGTGACCCGTGTTTGGCTCCATTAAGGATCTGAACTTCAGCAAATCACACTGAACCCACAGAGAGGAAAGGACCACTATGTTCCCAGAGTAGTAAACCAAAGCTGAAACTGTGTGCGCTGTGCTAAGTCATGTTCGACTCTTTGGGACCCCATGGACTGTAGCCTATCGGCTCCTCTGTCCATGGGATTCTCCAAGCAGGAATGCTGGAGGGGGTTGCCGTGCCCTCCTCCAGGGACTCTTCCCCACCCTGGGGAATGAACCCACGTCTCTTAGGTCTCCTGCATTGGCAGGTGGGATTCTTCACCACTGGTGCCACCTGGCTGAGACTACCTGTCTTCAGCTACTTGACACCTTCTATTTCTGTGAACTCTTTGGCTGCTGACCTCTTGTCTCAGTCTCTGCATGTCTGCTTAAACCCACTGGTGGCTTAACGCACCTGATTCTGGCTCAGGAGTTCCATGGATTCCTGACAATTTTTTCCCTCGATTATCTGACTATTGTCTACTCATCTGTCTTATATGTACTGTGCCACGTGGGGGGCAGAGAGATGAATAAGGTGTGAACCTTCCCCTTGGGAGAGCTCAAAGTTTAGTGAAAGATACTGACAAGGAAAGAGGTGGACTTCAATATGATGGAGTCAGATTGGTCAAGGGAAGCAAAGAAAGGCTAGTACGAGTCAGCCAGGGAACAAGGGGGCTCCTGCAGAAGACAAGAGAAAGGCTAGGGATTCTGAGTAGTTCACTTTAGAAAACGTTTCATGAAAACAAATAGGATTTACACACTCAGATCTCCAAATACTTAGCAAGATGTCTTTTGTATTGTCAGTATCCTCCCCTCCTCCTCCTCATCTTCATTATCATTAGCATGTGTCCAATGAGAGAAGCTCACATTTTTTTTTAGAAGCCCCCACATGGCTATTCTGGATGCATAACAAGTTTATTTCTGGTGATGAGCTTAACGTCTATGAGTAGACGTGGGGCCTGGGTGGGGGGTGACAAAAGTCAACGTCTATGTTCACAGATGAGCTGGTTCATTCCCTCTTGCTTTGATCATGCAACTCTCAAAACATGATTTTGTTTCAAAGAAAATTATTAAATCCAAATCCAATCACATGCCAGTAGAGAGGTTAGTTCCCTCTATTTTTGCTTCCTGCCTGTCAAATAGAAAGGTTTCCATTGCATTTTTTTTTACCATGATAAGTATAAGTACTGAGAATAATGATGACAAGAAACACTGCTGTAGTTTTTAACACTTAATAGGCATCACTCCAGGGCTTTTAATTACTCAGTATTCTCTCCAGCTCTAGCAGATTGCTACCACTTTTGTTGCCATTTTACAGATGAGAAAACTGAGGTAGAAGAAGCAAGATCACGTGCTCAAGTTCACATGGTAAGTGAAGGATCGAGATTTGAACCCAGGCTTCTGAGTCCGGGGACAAAGCTCCAATCCCCTGTGTGCTCCGGCAGAGAAATGCTCTGATTTTGCACCTCATCTCCAATTTACCAATGAAGAAACTAAGCTCAGCAACTTTAGCCAACAAAGTTTGTGCATTTGGAGCCAACATGTGACTCCAGGTGGAGCCAGAATGATTCTCTTTTCCAATTGCAAATCCTTGCCATGCCAACAGCACATTATTACACTCACGTTAATACTGCAGATTCCCTGGGCAACTTTTATGTGGGGAGGTGAGCTCCCAAATGAGGCTGACATTTTCCACCTGAAAAGTCAGGATTTGTCACTGTGTGGGCGTCATGTGCCCTCTGCCCTCCCCTCCCATGATCTGACTCATCACTGTCACTCTTTCTATTCCCAGCCTGTTTACCCCTCCCCAGTCCCTCTCAACCACATGACTGGGGACATGTCAGCTGGCAGACTCCAGCTTCTTTCCATTTCACTTCACAATGTCCTTTTGACCTTGGGACGTAAGCCCTGGATTAACTTCTGTTCATCTTTGCTTCTGAAAGCCACATGCTCTCCTGTGGCAGCAGAAGCTGCACAGTCCCACCCCGAGCTGGCCAGCCCTGAGCCATGCCAGCCTGCGGATGCAGAGTCTCATAGGACAGCACGTGGCAGCTACTCAGTGAGAGGAGAGCTCTTTAAGTAAGTTGAATGTGAAATTGCTGGGAGAA
The DNA here is from genome assembly GCA_006408675.1 of Madoqua kirkii. Taxonomy (NCBI): domain Eukaryota; kingdom Metazoa; phylum Chordata; class Mammalia; order Artiodactyla; family Bovidae; genus Madoqua; species Madoqua kirkii. Next base: position 3,961 of record SJYC01073658.1, read on the forward strand.
TGAAAAGTGGCAAGGAGATGGAAAATGGGCAATCACTGCTTCTAAGTACCCCAAACAAAGGGGAGCTGTTTAAAAGGCTCTAGGAAAAAGAGAGAAAACCGGGGGATAAGGGGTGAAAAAGCAAGAATTATGAGAATATTAACAAGCTTGCCATGCTTGGGGTTGAACAAGTCTCATGGAGTCTGGAGGCCTTGCCTCTAAGGCAATTTCACCTTTACCTGTTTCATGCAGTGGCCACGTGGATGAAGCCAAACTCATCTCTCCCTTTCCAAGTCTCTTTTCTTATTTGCAAAATTATTGAATTAGGTCAGATCATCTCTTCAGATATTACTAAATGCTATTATGTTCAGTTTCACTGACATTAAAAAAGCCCTCCCTACGAGAGTCTTTTCTTGCAAATATTTAATTTGCTTTTCATTTGTATTTCTGTGGATTCCCTTGAGGCTCAGATGATAAAGAATTTGCCTGCAATGCAAGAGATCCAGGTTTAGTCTCTCGGCCTGAAGATCCCCTGGAGAAGGGAATGGCTACCCACTCCAGTATTCCTGGCTGGGAAATCCCATGGACAGAGGAGCTACAGTCCACGGGGTGGCAGAGTGAGGTACAACTGAGTGACCAACACTTTTCGTTTCTAAAATTCATAGACACTCAGGTTTGGAAGTTTAAAATACATTGGAAAGTGGAAAGAAGGGGAAAAGGCTCTCTGCAAAAACACGCTGTACGCTGGTATATTTCATTTCAGTTTTTATGTGATGAGCTGTTGCTTGGTGAGCAGCTTCATGCACAGGACGCCATGGGTGTGCATTTTCCTTTCAGCGTGCTTCCTGTAACATTATGTCATAGGCATAAAGGTCAAGTTATCGGGACTCTTCTTGCACACAGATTGCAGAGCAAGTTATCAAGAAGGTGCACCAGTGCGTTCCTACAAAGATGAACATTTTATGTTATTTCTTTTCTAACCCTCTTGTCTTCACTTTTTAAAAAAAGATGATTTGCTTTTTTTGGTGGTGATACATGGCATGTGGGATCTTAGTTCCCTGACCAGGGATTGAACCCACGTCCCCTGCTTTGGAAACTCAGAGTCTTGACTATTGCTGCTGCTGCTGCTGCTAAGTCGCTTCAGTCGTGTCCGACTCTATGCGACTCCACAGATGGCGGCCCACTGGGCTCCCCCATCCCTAGGATTCTCCAGGCAGGAACACTGGAGTGGGCTGCCATTTCCTTCTCCAATGCATGAAAGCGAAAAGTGAAAGTGAAGTCGCTCAGTCGTGTCCGACTCTTACCGACCCCATGGACTGTAGCCCACCAGGCTCCTCCATCCATTGGATTTTCCAGGCAAGAGTACTGCCTTCCCCCCTTAACCATTGCACTGCCAGGGAAGTCCCTCTTGCCCTGACATTTACCCTTCTCACTGCTTCCGCACAGCTTCCTTTACCAGGATCACGAGGGACCTCCTGGAAACAATGGCAGGTCTGGAGGGGGCACCTGGGAGAGGTCAGTGAAGGGACTGTTTATCTAATGTGGGCAGAGTTCAGAGATTAACATGAGACAGACACCAGTAACTGTGAGGAGCTGATATCCTGACAGCCCCAAAGGGGCAGAGGAGGCTGAAGCTACTGGAGAGGAGACGGAAGCTACTGGAGAGGAGAGGGCATCCCTGGCTGGAAGGAGCCCCAAAGCTGCGGGGTGCTCATGAGTCTCCAGTGAAGATAGCTCCTACAGCTCTGGTCCTGCTACTTCTCTCCACTGTGCTTCAAAACCAGCTCCAGGGTTCATGACCTCTTCAAAGGGCTTCCCAGGAGGCATAGTGGTAAAGAATCTACCTGCCAAGCAGGAGACGCAAGAGACATGGTTCTACTCCTGGGTCAGGATGATCCCCTGGAGGAGGAAATGGCAACTCACTCCAAGATTCTTGCCTGGAAAGTCCCATGGAGAGAGGAGCCTCGCGGGCTACAGTCTCTGGCGTCGCCAAGAGTCGGACATGACTGAGCAGCTAAGCACACTAAGACTAACACTGACCCTTCTTTACCCTTCTCCTATGTGACCAGACAAGGAACGGGGCTGATGGAGTAAAGATTAACCGTGAAAACAGCTGCTGCAGACGAGGTTCTCCGAGAAGGCAACCTGGCGTCTCTTAAAGGATAAATTCTAAATGAAAAAGTGAAGCAGGAACAGCAATTCTCAATGCACAACCCAGGACCACTCACCCCACCTGTGGAATCCTACGCCAGAATCAGCATCTGGTGGAGTGCTCCTGTTTCCTCATGCTGGTCCAGCATCCAGCACAGCTGGTCTGAAGGCAGTGAGACAAAGCCCAAAGGAAGGAGAGAGAGATCCTCTAAGGTCCATCCGGTGACCCCAGATGACAGTAGCTAGGGATCAACAGTGCTGGCTTATGCAGGCCAGGGTCCCAAGATTCAGCACTTTCAATGCTAAAAGCAGGGAATTTCCAGGCAAAGCATGTTGACTGGTACCTTGACCACAAGTCTGCTCAAACTGACCAAAGCACTGGGCCATCAGGTCAAACTGTCGTCCCTTTAGGGCACATGGAATCATACTGGGCCTTATCTCCTGTGACCTTCACAAGAGCCCAAGGGCGTAAGTGGCCCACCCTGCAGTTTCCAGTTGGGAAACTGACACATCAGCAGATGTAGGGACCCACTTGAGAACAGGGCTAATAGTCACTAGTGAATTCCTTCCTGACCCCACACTGGTCAGTCCCCATGAGATGGTATCTTATTGACCAAGATCACCTATACCAAGAAGGGGTTCTCTTTTGACACACACACCAGAATGTGCAGACTCCCTAAACACAGGAGGTGCTCAATGAGTAACTGTTGGCTCAGCAAAGGAAGGAACAACTCAATGGAGCCTCATGGAATATGCACAAGGGTAGTTAATTTTTTCTCTCTGTCTTTCCACTCGACTGCACTCTCCATGAAGGTGGGGTCTTGCCCATCTGTCTGCCTTGATGCCTGTCCTGTTTCTATAAGAAAGCTGGACACAGAGTGGTCACTTGACAGAGATTTGCTGAATTTGCTGACTTGAGGGCAAGCTCTGGACATGAGGGTGAAAGAGATGATTTTTGGCCACTCAAGACACATAGAAAGTATCTTGATGACTGTGACATTATTATGATGATTTTTAAAAAATTTTATCGGCATAAAGTTGATTTACAATGTTGTATTAGTCTTAGGTGTATGACATCGTGAATCAGTTTTACATATATATATAATCTTCAGATATTTTTCCCACACAGGTTATGACAGAATATTGAGTAGAGATCTCTGCACTCTAAAGTAGGACTTTATTAGTTTATCTATTTTGCATAGGTAGTATGTATGTCTGTAAAGAAGGCAAAAAGCCAAAGAATTGATGTTTTTGAACTGTGATGCTGGAGAAGACCCCTGCACGTCCCTTGGACAGCAAGGAGATCAAACCAATCTTAAGGGAGATCAACCAAACCTTAAGGAGATCAGCCCTGAATGCTTACTGGAAGAACTGATGCTAAAGCTGAAGCTCCAGTATTTTGGTCATATGATGTGAACAGACAACTCATTAGAAATGTCCCTGATGCTGGGAAAGATCAAGGGCAAAAGGAGAAGAAGGCATCAGAGGCTGAGATGGCTGGATGGCATCTCTGATGTGATGAACATGAACTTGGGCAAATTCCAGAAGATGGTGAGGGACAGGGAGGCCTGGAGTGCTGCAGTCCATGGGGTGGAAAAGAGTCAGACACAGCTGGGCAACTGAACAACAAGACGAAGTGTGTATGTCAATACCAACTTCCTGATTTATCATTCTGCATGCCACATTGGAGGTGATGAAATTCCTATTGAGCTATTTCAAATCCTGAAAGATGATGCCGTGAAAGTACTGCGCTCAATATGCCAGCAAATTTGGAAAACTCAGCAGTGGCCACAGGACTGGAAAAGCTCAGTTTTCATTCCAATCCCAAAGAAAGGCAATGCCAAAGAATGCTCAAACTACCGCACAATTGCACTTATCTCACATGCTAGTAAAGTAATGCTCAAAATTCCGCAAGCCAGGTTTCAGCAATACGTGAACTGTGAACTTCCTGATGTTCAAGCTGGTTTTAGAAAAGGCAGAGGAACCAGAGGTCAAATTGCCAACATCCGCTATATCATGGAAAAAGCAAGAAAATTCCAGAAAAACATCTATTTCTGCTTTATTGGCTATTCCAAAGCCTTTGACTGTGTGGATCACAATAAACTGTGGAAAATTCTGAAAGAGATGAAAATACCAGACCAGCTGACCTGCCTCTTGAGAAATCTGTATGCAGGTCAGGAAGCACCAGTTAGAACTGGACGTGGAACAACAGACTGGTTCCAAATAGGAAAAGGAGTACGTCAAGGCTGTATATTGTCACCCTGCTTATTTAACTTCTATGCAGAGTACATCATGAGAAATGCTGGGCTGGAGGAAGCACAGGCTGGAATCAAGACTGCTGGGAGAAATATCAATAACCTCAGATATGCAGATGACACCACTCTTATGGCAGAAAGTGAAGAGGAACTGAAAAGCCTCTTGATGAAAGTGAAAGAGGAGAGTGAAAAAGTTGGCTTAAAGCTCAACATTCAGAAAATGAAGATCATGGCATCTGGTCCCATCACTTCATGGAAAATAGATGGGGAAACAGTGGAAACAGTGTCAGACTTTATTTTTTTGGGCTCCAAAATCACTGCAGATGGTGACTACAGCCATGAAATTAAAAGACACTTACTTTCTGGAAGAAAAGTTATGACCAACCTAGGTAGCATATTCAAAAGCAGAGACGTTACTTTGCAGACTAAGGTCCGTCTAGTCAAGGCAATGGTTTTTCCTGTGGTCATGTATGGATGTGAGAGTTGGGCTGTGAAGAAGGCTGAGTGCCAAAGAATTGATGTTTTTGAACTGTGGTGTTGGAGAAGACTCTTGAGAGTCCTTTGGACTTCAAGGAGATCCAACCCGTCCATTCTGAAGGAGATCAACCCTGTGATTTCTTTGGAAGGAATGATGCTAAAGCTGAAATTCCAGTACTTTGGCCACCTCATGCAAAGAGTTGATTCACTGGAAAAGACTCTGATGCTGGGAGGGATTGTGGGCAGGAGGAGAAGGGGACGACAGAGAATGAGATGGCTGGATGGCATCACGACTCGATGGATGTGAGTCTGAATGAACTCTGGGAGTTGGTGATGGACTGGGAGACCTGGTGTGCTGCAGTTCATGGGGTCTCCAAGAGTTGGACACAACTGAGCAACTGAACTGAACTGAACTGAAGCATCAGTTTGGTTTCAAGATCTATGTGTTGATTTCCGTTTTGTAAATAAGTTCATTTGTAGCATTTTTATTAGATTCCATATATGTGATGCCATATATTTGTCTTTCTCTGTCTCACTTAGTATGATAATCTCTAGGTCCACCCACGTTGCTGCAAATGGCATTATTCTTTTTTAGTAGCTGAATAATATTCCACAGTATATGTGTACCACACTTCTATATCTATTCCTCTGTCTATGAACATTCATGTGTCCTGGCTATTGTAAATCGTGCTGCAGTGAACGGAGTACATGTGTCTTTTTGGATTATGTTTTTCTCCAGATATATGCCCAGGAGTAAGATTGCTGGATTGCTCTGGCCTTAGAATAGTTTGCCCTGATGGGAATTCTTTGGAACCCAGGAAGAAAGCCTTATTCCCAGACTAGCTTTTCATGTCCAGTACTGGGTATTTCTGAAGGAGAACATGCAGAGATTCCTAAGAGGAAAAGACATGATCATCCCCTTCAACTGACAGTTGTTTGTTCTTCTCCTGGACACAGCTGGGACATCTGACTCTTGGGTTCTCATGGCAGTAGACAGCTTGTTGAAAGTGCCCAAGGAAGAATATGGTTTCATATGGAAGCAAAATGCCCACATCTGATTGTCCCCAAGGTTTTCCATACAAATCTAGCCTGTTCATCCTTAAGGAGCAGTGCTGGGGCCACACCATCACCTCTATACAGGAGACCTGGGCTCAACCCCAGGGTCGGGTAGATCCCCTGGGGAGGGAAATGGCAGCCCACTCCAATATTCTTGCCCAGAGAACTCCATGGACAGAAGAGCCGGGTGGGCTACAGTCCGTGGGGTTGCAAAGAGTCAGACATGACTGAGCGACTAACACAGTATCTCTGAGGTAGTGGCCGAGACCCACGTGTTTCATCAGAGTTGTGAACTTGAACTAACGGGACTTCTGGCTCAGAAATGAGTTGAGAGAGAGGTAAGCTCAGCTTACGACAAGAGAACAGAAGGAAGTGAACAGGATCAGTGCTTCTTAAAGAAGAAAGCTGAGGCGATTTCTTCAGCTGGATAACACATTCCCTTGAGGGAAGAACCTGCTGGTGTGTTCAGAGTTGGAAGATCCCTTGGGAATGAGACCCCAAGCGGGGCAGAGAATGCCAAGCCCTCTGGACACCTTGATGCAAAGACAGACCGGAGAGTGCAAAAGATTTTCTTCTTCCAAGGAAGGCTGGACAACTCATGTTTTATTATTAAACCAAAGTTGCTGTCTTGGGGCTTGGAGGAGATTTTTTGTGTTTTCGTTTTGCTTTGACATCTAGTGACAGAAAATGAGATTTCCAGGTAGAGCCTTTATATCCTTGTTCATATGTTCATTGACTCACTCAGCAAACAGTTCTGGTGCCTCCACAAAGCTGTGACTAGACATGATCTCAGAGATATCTTTCCCAAAGATATCGGTCTTTGCGGTGAAGAAACCATGGGCCTATGGATAATCACAGCAGAATGAGGCTTGTTCTGCCACAGAAGGGGGCTTTTCTTCCTGGCACCTGAAGGCCCCCTGCATGACTGACTCTCTTGAATTCCGTAAAGGAAGATGAGCTTTTGTGAGCTCTCCAGTCATATTTTATTCACCCACTTAGAGTTTCTCCTATATTTGAAATTCTATATGACACCCGCCTTCTGGGTGTCTGTATTTTTCAATTCTCTGCTCCTCTCTTGAAATGCTTTTCCTTCTGAAAATTACTATGCATCTTTCAATGCTCAAGTCACCCCCTCCATGAAGCCTTCTCTGCCTTGCCTTGGCCTGGGACCCAGCTGGAGCGAGGAGTGCCCACAGTGTGTCACGGCTGGGCTTTTTCTCCTTGTCTCAGATGCGCTGGTATCATGCCCCAGGTCCTTTGCACCTGCCATTCCCTCTGCTCCTGGCCATGTGCCGTGTCTGAATCCTTCTGATCTCTGTTGCTGTCTTAGCTAAGCGATCACATCTCTAAGTGGGGGCTTCCCTGTAGCCCTCTGAGGCCTGGCTGTTCTGGCTGCTGCCTGAGTCTGGACTTGCACGGTTGGAGGGGGTTGAGCTTGCTTCTGGTAAGCTGGAGCTCTCTTTAGGCCTCCAGATACAATATTGCTAAGTAACAGGCAAGAACTAAATGTGTTTTACCTTTGCTGAGTCAAGAGCCCCTTTGAAACCTAAACACAAAATCTACCAAAAGATCTCAATTCCTGTTTCTCACACACAAGTCTCTGCTGACAGCATCACGATGGAGACTTTACCCTTCTCTGAGCATCTTTCAAGTATTGCCTCAGGCTAGGATTGAACCATCTTATATGTGTCTGAATACGATGTGTGTATGTGAATGTGTGTGTGTTAGTCACTCTGTTGTGTCCAACTCTTTGTGACCCTGGGGACTGTAGGCTGCCAGGCTCCTCTGTCCATGGGATTCTCCAGGCAAGAATACTGCAGGGGGTTGCCATGCCCTTCTCCAGAGGATCTTTCCTGACTCAGACTGAACTGAGGTCTCCTCATTGCAAGTAGATTCTTTACTATCTGAACCACCATGTAAAAAAGCATAATACCCAGGGTGTCTTGAGCACCAGTTATGAGTCCATTGTTCTTCTAGAGAATTCCAAGTTCACCATCTCTGTTTTGCATCATCACAATTGGCCATATAGATAAACAATGGCCAAGCAACAGGTCCTCAGATGAATCTTGCCTCCTACCTGCTTTTGTAAATTAAAGTATACTTGCAGATGGGGGCTGTAGCTATGAAATAAAAAGAAGCTTATTCCTTGGAAGAAAAGTTATGACCAACCTAGACAGCATATTCAAAAGCAGAGATATTGCTTTGCAAACAAAGGCCCATCTAGTCAAGGCTATGTTTTTTCCAGTGGTCATATATGGATGTGAGAGTTGGACTGTAAAGAAAGCTGAGCACCGAAAAACTGATGCTCTTGAACTGTGGTGCTGGAGAAGACTCTTGAGAGTCACTTGGACTGCAAGGAGATCCAACCAGTCCATACTAAAGGAAATCAGCCCTGAATAGTCATTGGCAGGACTGATGTTGAAGCTGAAACTCCAATACTTTGGCCATCTGATGCAAAGAGCTGACTCATTTGAAGAGACCCTAATGCTGGGAAAAATTGAAGGTGGGAGGAGAAGGGGATGACAGAGGATGAGATGGCTGAATGACATCACCAACTCAATGGACATGAGTTTAAGTAAGCTCTGGGAGGTGTTGATGGACAGGGAGGCCTGGCGTGCTGCAGTCCATGGGTCACAAACAGTTGGACACAACTGAGCAGCTGCACTGAAGCACAGGCCACTCCCAGTTTTGATGTGTTATTACGGCTGCTTTCAAAGTACAGTGCAGAGTTGGGTAGCTGGGACAGAGACCATATGACCCACAGAGGCTAAAACATTACTGTCTTTTTAATTATGTGGTTTGCTAACCTCTGATGTAGATGGCAAAGCTGGGCTCAGAGAGGTTATTTCTTCTACACACCCTCATCTGGCCACGTCCGGGGCTGGAGGTCACGGTGCTTATCCTGGATTTCATAGATACATTTGGCTTCAATTTTGGGGGTGTCTGTGGAGTTTCCCATCTGTTCTTGGAGCTTCAGTGTCCCTGCCAGGAGATGAAGTGGTGGGGCTTGATCTAGTGACCCAGGGCGCAAAAGGGTAGATTCTGTGACTGAAAGACCCTGGGTCTGTGTGTCTGAAGGGCTGGGAATAGTTTAGAGGAATTAAAAGACCCTTTAGTTTGTTGGGATTTAAGCCCACAGTGCCGAGGGAAGAACGTCCCCCAAAGGCAGCACTGCCCAGTATCATTTGCGTGTCTGTTCTTGCTGTCTGATGGAAGGAAGTCCCTGAAATCACATCAACCACCATGTACAAGACCATGGGTTGGGGAGATGAAGGCCACTCTCTCCTGGCACTTTCTTGCCGTTTGCCTCCCAGCAACACCCAGGGCGACAGTTCTCATCTATAAAGCGGGGCGGCGGGATCTGAGTTCTCGGTGAGTAAGGCACCCGCTCGCCCAGCGAGCAGCTCATACCCCCGCGCAGCTTGCACCCCCGGGCAGGCCTTGAAGCTGTCCCCACAGATGTGCTCACAGCTCGGTCCCCACTGCAGTCGGGGTCAAGGCTAGCTTTAGATCCAATGTGTTCAGAACAACACAGGTCAGCCCTTCCATCTTTTATCTCTTCTCTCCCCCAGAGGTGGAAGTCTTTTTACTTGCCTTTTGCTCCTTTGAGGAGTATTTCATTAAAAAATTAAAACAAAAAACAAAAAAACTGTTGGACACACACACATGTACATACACATACAAATGAGAAAAACTGGAGAAACAGGATGTGATGGGCAGATTGTATCAATTTCCTGATTATGGTTCAACCCATCTTCTAGTGACATAAAACACAATCCCTGGGGGCAAAGCCATGTAAAGGGTACACTGGATTTCTCTGAGTTACTTCTTACCGCTGCGTGTGAATGTACAATAATCCCTAAATAAAAAAGTTTAATTAAAAAAATAAATTGGTACTGACTGTATATTCCCAGGAGCTGTGGTTTTTATTAAGTCCGGATATCAGTGAATAAGTCCATTTGTCAGAGAAGTGACTAGGATGTCTATAGCAGGATCAACATTACGTTTTTATTGAAGGTTTGATGTTTGTTCATTTGGGGAGAATCGTAAATCTCTTCGAGGACCCGTTAAATTCCATGAGCCCCTTTCGTCTCACTTACATACATGTGAAAGTGTGCCTGCGGCTGTGTGTACATGTGGGCACGTGCATGCGTGTTCACATGCTCGCATGTGGGTTATCGGCGGAGGTCACTCAAGGACCCCACAGACCAGGGCAACAGAGAGCAAGGGATACTTTGGAGGCCTGAACAGTCTGCCCGGCTTCACTTCCAAGCGGAATGGCTCTGCTGTTTGTTGTCTGTTTCACATTTGAGATATTTGTTTATGATTTCATTTGGAAACATGTAGCATTGACTGACATCCTGGGGAGGAAGAGCCAAGGGTGAGATGCAGAGGAACTGCTTCTGAGACCCAGCTCTGTGTAACTGCTGTCACAGGCTTTCGTTTCCTCATCTCCAGGTGGTCTGGGGTGTGGGTTTGGGGGTACTTCACTCGGGCACCATGGATTTGCTGGATTTGGTACCTGTCTCTCTGGGTCTGACCTACTCACCATCTGGTGCTGGACAGGGTTTTGCTATATGCCAGAGGGTGTCCAGGAGACAGGTCAGTGGGCACCACAGAGCCAGGCCACAAGCTGCCTTTTATCTGCTCCCAAAGACAAACAACCCACCACCCAGCCCAGCTTCTCCCTGCCCCGCCCCTCCCTTCCTCCTCTCCTCATCTCTCTCTCTCCCTCTTTCTCTGCCACCAAGGAAGATATGCTGACAAGTGGGGAGGGGAAAAAAAAATAACACTTGCAAAACTTTCCCTAGTCTTGGGGAATTTACTTTGAAATTTGTGCCGGATAGAGTAATTAGTAAACTTGCTCTTAATAGTGTTTCGAAGATGTAATTTTTTCACACCTTCCCTGACTTTGACACTGCGGCTTTTGAAACTTCATTTTGCACTGTGCTTCATTGTTCTCTAATCTGCTACACTCTGCATTGAGTATCACGGAAATTTCGCACTTACTATGTCAATAACATCTGGCAAAATTGCCACCTATTAAGAGTAAGTGTTCTTTTTTCTCCGGTGAGAAATGTGATGGTGTATTATATTGGTTTCCCTTGAGAGGCTAAGGAGACAATTTTAAAGCAGACAAATGCATTAAAGAAATAACCTGAACTCTAAGAAAAGGTTACAGAAAGTCAGAAACTTTTTTTTTCTTTTTCTTCTTCAGGGTTTTATTTATTTAGCGGGGAGGGGTGAAAGCTGTTGTTCGGGGTGGGGGCTGAGGGTGGGTTTCACTGCAAGGCAGCACGTCTCTGATGTCTCCTCTGGGGGAGTGTGTCTCCACCCACCTCCTACTCTATATCGGAGACCTGCACCCAAGCTTTCGCAGGACAGGCTAGCTAAGGGTGCCAGGACCCTGGCATCCTGAAAGAGCAGTGCAGAGCAGCCTGCGTTGGCAGCAGGAAGCTGTGTGTTGTCGGCAACTCACTGAACTTCAGGACCCTCGGTCTCTTCCTCGGGGCAGTGGAGGTCCTCAAGCTGCTGTTCGGTGTTGAGCTGAAGATGCTGGAATGTGTCAGGGTCCTGGATACAGGGGCTGGCAGGTGAGTGGTCCCTGGTCCTGCCATGACTACTTGGCTCTGTTAAAACTCTGTAGGTGTTGATTTCTTTCAAGTCCAAGCCACTGGGGGCCCCAGATATCTGAGTAATAAATCCGAATCTCCAAATAACGCATCAAAATGTGCCAGTGTGACTGGAGCAGGAAGGGGACTGCGTCTCCTCTCTCTGCAGGGCTCCAGCTCATCATCCCAGTGAGAAGCCCATCGAAGGCAGAGCAACCCATTTTCCATCACCTGTTCACTGGGAACTCGGGGTGAAGGAGAACGTGGCAGAGGCCCCAGTGCCTCTGAGAAGTTGGCATTCTGGGAACGGGAGTGCTGCCCCTTGCCTGGCTGCCTTCTGTGTCCAGGGGCAGGATGGTATGGCCCAGGCCTGAGCCAGGGCAGAGGTAGGTGGCTGTGTGGGGCTGAGCGCTCGACACGTCTCAGGCCCTGGGGTGCTGAGAACAGGCCTGTGATGCAGGTACTCAGCTGTCCCCATTCCACACCTGGGGAAACAAAATCGTGGGACGGTTGGGAAACTGGCTGAAATCACTGTGCATCAGCTTTAGGGCACAGTTTACTCTCCCTGGTCTGGTGTCAGGACTCATGGCTGGATCCCTCTGTCTTTCTGGCCTCAGACTGTGTCTGTAATCCGTCTGCACCTATAATCTGAGTTGCTGCTGCTCAGTGGTTCAGTCGTGTCCGCCTCTTTGCCAGCCCGTGGACTGCAGCACGCCAGGCTTCCCTGTCCTTCACTGTCTCCCGGAGCTTGCTCAAACTCACGTCCCTGGAGGCAATGGTGCCCTCCACCATCTCGTCCTCTGTTACCCCTTCTCTTGTCCTCAGCATTTTCTGTGTGGCCAGGCTTCCATCTGCCCGGCTTTCACGGGTGAAGTTTCTTCTGCTTGGAATCCCTTCCTCCGCTCTGCTATTTGACTCATTCGTTTCTTGCCTTGAGAAGGCTGTTGAAACACAGGGACATATTTACTAACCTCTAGGCCCCTTAAAATTCCCATCTCTATGGTTAACTTTTGTTGAAGATCAAAGTCAAAAATACTGACAAAACTTCTGTTAAGTTTCCTAGGACTTAATAAATGAGAAGTCACAAGTTAGCAGCCCCTGCCTGAGCCAGAAATAGACCACAGATCTGTGTTGCTGAGCCCTCATAGGGTGTTAAAAAATGGAATCAGTTGCTGACACATACGAACTAGGAGATTTCATAAGACAAACGTAGAATTTTAATTTTTATTGAATAAACTGAGAGCTTTGGCCTCCATGAGCCCATATACATGCCCGGAAACCACCGACCCTGTTCACTGGGAGTGTGCATTCCACAGGCTGCCACAGTGCCTGCCCCTCCCTGGCACCTGACCTCTGATCTCTATTCATTAAAGATACCGGTTTAGCCCCTGGAGGCATTTGAGTTACAGTCCTTGCAACCAGTTACTTAAATCTCCCAAGTGATCATTTCTTCATACTTTCTATATGTTGAGCACAGCCGTCTGGTACCAGGCATGTGCAGATGCCAGGCATATGGAAGCAGATGAGTTCAGTCTTCAGGACTCCTTTCTGCTGTGACCTCTTCCAGGAAGACTTCCTGGATACACCTGCCTGGTATTGGAAGCCCAGGCCAGTTCGTCCCGGAGCCCTGGGTTTGCCTGTCTTTATAGTCATCTCTCAAGTGCATATATAGTCAGTTCCTCTATTTTTCGCAGCAGACATGCAGTCCTCAATCCCGGGCTCTAGTCTTATTTGTCTTTAATTTACCAGCCCTTCCATGGGGCCTGGTGGAGAGGTGGGTCTCTGGACTTGTTAATTTCATGCATAGATAGATGAACAAATAAACAAAACCAAAAACTGAACCTCCTAGACCCACTACATCTCATCTTTGAACCAAGAAAGCTGAGCAAGTTACGTCTTAAGCTGCTTCCTGCTGGAAAATTCCCAGTCTCAGTTGAAAAACATCAATATTTGTAGATGACTGTATTTTCTTTCCAAATGCCCACAATATTTTACATCCTGATAATATTTACGGGTTGTCCTCAGAGATAACTAATTGGATTTGCCATCGAGCTCGCAGGGAAAACGTATGGAGGATGGTCTCTCATTACTCACACGAGAAGGTGATAGCTCACTCTCCAAACTTCTATCGCTGTGATTCAGAGAACACTGAAATGGGGCGGGGAGGAATAATGTGCCCGCTGTCACCCTGGTCTTTCTCTTGCATTTACCACTTGGACAGAGCTATTTGCATCTGAATTGAACCCGCATTAAAATTTCCAGTTTATGTACTGCTGGTGATAAACAAAGAGGTTCCAGGAACGGAGGCTGGGCTGGAAAAGCTGCTCTCCCCCTTACCTGCTTTCTGGATGACCTCACAGATCCGTGGGCACTTACCTGTCGTGCCCTTACCGCAAGGGCACCTTCCTTGAGAAGCGCAGGACCAGCACTTGCTGAGATGCAGAGGCAGAATTACAGAGCTCCTCCCAGTCCATTTCTCTCCCCAGTCTTCATCTTTATTCCTTGACCTTCCTTGTATCTTTCTAAGCTTCTGAGATCTTTTCCTCTTCATTTTGGGGACAGATAAAATTTCAAGTGCTGCGTCGAAGTAGTGTTTTGGTTCTGTCTCCCCCACTGGACTTCATCTCTTTGAAGGTAGGGACTGTGCCTACTTCACTTTCGTCTTCCCTGTGTGTCTAGCAGAGTGTGACAGTGTGATCAAAGAAAGAAGGAGGGACGGAACGATGGAAATCTGACCTTGGCCATTGATAAGTGTCTGTGTGAGCTAAGGACCCTGCTAGTCTTCCCACATCTCTGATTTATTTTCATCCTCAGAACACTATGTAGCCAATCTTCTTCTTGTTTTTATTATCGTTACTGTTGTTATTTTATAAATAGGAAAACTGAAAGAGAAGTTAAATTAATTTCCCAAAGTCAGTAAGAGGTAGTCAACATTCAAACCCAGGAACAGTCATCAACACTCATAAGAGCGATGTTAGAACTTCATCATGTGTGTGTGTGTGTGTGTGTGTGTGTGTGTGTGCGTGTGTTTGTATTATATGTGTGTCTAGGGCAACTGATCGTAAATGTTATAGAACCAGGAGTTTTCTGACTCCGAAGCCAGTTATATCATGGTATCAGGAATCGCTCTTTCTATATGGCCATTAGAGTGGATGAGAGACATCACTTTGCTGGAAAAGGTCCATCTAGTCAAAGCTATGGTGTTTCTAGCAGTCACGTACGGATGTGAGTTGGACCATAAAGAAAGCTGAGTGCCAAAGAATTGCCGCTTTCAAACCGTGGTGCTGGAGAAGACTCTTGAGAGTCCCTTGGACTGCAAGGAGATCAAGCCAGTCAATCTTTAAGGAAATTGACCTTGACTATTTATTGGAAGGACTGATGCTGAAGTTCAAGCTCCAATCCTTTGGCCACCTGATGCAAATAACCAGTTCATCGGAAAAGACTCTGATGCTGGGAAAGATTGTGGGCAGAAGGAGAAGGAGGTGGCAGAGAACAAGATGGTTGGGTGGGATTACCAACTCAAAGGACATGAATTTGAGCAAACTCCAAGAGATAGTGAAGGATAGGGAAGCCTGGCGTGCTGCAGTTCATGAGGTTGCAAAGAGTTGGACACGACTGAACAACGATCATCGGGGCTAGTACTGGCTGGGTCCGGGGCACTGTAGCACCAGAACGGTGTGTGATATGACCCACTGCTTCAGGAACCACATTTACTGAGACCTGCTTTTTGGGTGTGGCATGTTATCTCTCCATGTTGACCTTTTCCATAAACTCTTGCTAAGATCTAGCACCTTCTGGGGTTTGGTGCTGGCCAAGCATACTGAGCTTTCCTTCAGCCTACAAATGCTCGATGTTCAATTTCTGTCAAACTCTGATAGAACAAGATAAAGGGGGGAAAATCTTTAAAAAATGTAAAGAGAGGATTAATTACATTTGGAGATTAAAATACCCTTTGACCTCAAACATAAAACTTTCACAAAGTCTTGGTTAATGAAACGGGGTTCTACATCACTCTACACAGTGAGGATAGTGGTGGGCAGTGTTCTAAACTGCCTCCTTCCCAAATTCCTGCCCCTGGTGGACGCATAATCCATCCTTTTGAATATGATGGATGTCACGCCCAAGGACAGGTCACATGGGAGGTGAAGAGACTTTGTAGGTGTAGTTAAGATGCCCAGACAGTTGACTATGAATTAGTCTGGAGGGAGATGATCCTCAATGGGTCTGACCTGGCCAGGTGAACTTTTAAAAGCAGAGAGATTCTCCTGTTGATATGTTTCCATATAGTGTTGAAAAATATGGATGAGGGAATGTGGCAAAACTCTGATGGTAGTCCCCAAACAGAAGGAACCCAGTTCTCCCACCCACCAGTGGGCCTAGAAAAGAACATCGAGCCTGAGATGAGATTCTTACTCCAGCCAACACCTTGATACCAGCTTGGTGAGGCTGTGAAAAGGAGCCTTGGTTCCTGACCCAGGGAAACTGTGCGGAATTAATTTGTAGGATTTTAAGCCTCTAAGTTTATGATAATTTGCTATACATCAGTTTTTAAAAAATGGGCTTTCCAGATGGTATTAGTGGTATAGAACCCACCTGCCAATACAGGAGACATGAGACACAGGTTCGATCCCTGGGTTGGGAAGATACCCAGGAAGAGGGCATGGCAACCTACTCCAGTACTCTTGCCTGGAGAATTCCATGGACAGACAAGTCTGGTGGGCTACAGTCCACAGGGTCGCAAAGAACTGGACATGACTGAAGCAACTTTGCATGCATGTTAAAAACTAATTCAGGGATGTATCAGTTAATTGTTGCAGCTAAGCAACAAGCAACTGCAGAATCTTTACGAGTATTTACTGCTTATGCATCTGCTGGCTGGGACCGCTCTGCTTCTTTCCTCCAGGATACATATAGTTCGCTCTTGGTAGCGGCAGAGGAGTGAAAGGACAGGTACAAACACACAAGGTCCCTGGGGCCCAGGCTTGGCATGGACACAGTGTCACTTCTGCTCCTAGAATGTTGGCCAAAACAAATCTGATGGCCAAGACCCCTGATGAAGTCATGGAAGGAGGAAGGGCAAAGAACCGCAGCCAACAGTGCAATCTAGCACCTCAAAGAAATGCAGGTGGTGACGTACATATTTATGCGTGATGATAACCAAGGGCAATGGCCCCTGGACTTGTCCACTCAAACATTAAAGATGACGGGGAACTGCATTTTGCTAGGATGGGATTCAGTTAACGCCAGTGCAATTCACCCAGATGACACTTCCCACCACCTCCCCGATAATCTAATGCTAATTTATAATCGAATGTGGGAGTGTGACTTTTAAGGAGCATGACTGTCATGCCATTCCCTTGATTTGCATAGAGTGCTCATCGCGCTGGCGATCCAGGGAGGATGGCTCACTCGGGGACAGGGCTTTGGCTCCTCTCCAAATTCCAGGAAGAACTGCAGATCAGCACCACATCTCAGCCTCTGTTCTGCTGTCTCGTGATGAGGCAAGGCAGGTTCAGGGTGGCTCATCCAAGAGGCATCTCTGTGGAAGCACCTTGCATTCATTCAGTCTTGGATATGTTTACTGAGCTCATAGCATGTGTAAGGAGTGAGATGGCCCCAGGGATGGAGATGCAAACACGACATCACTGGGGTCACTGAGGGGTCACTCTCAGGACTAGAGGGCTATGTGCCAGGTCCAGGGACCATGCAGAGAAGAAACAGTGGAGTTGTCAGGAAGAGTTTCATGGACAGAATTGGTCTTGGACCATAAGGAGCATCTCTAGGGGAGGGGATGGGACTGTCTTGACCAGCAAAGGAAGCAGTGTCTAGAGATGCTCTTAATGTTTTGGAAATCATAGACCTTGGGTCAACTGTTGAAGACCAGACCTTCTGTCCTGGGTCCTGGGATGCTTCTAAGCCCAAAAAATCCAAAGGTTTGTCTGCAGTATCAGAACATATTGCAAACTATCAGCTAGGGTATTCTCCTTGGAGATACTCTTAGAGTTTCCATTCATTCTGGACCCTTGTCAGGAGAGCCTTGTCTGTCTTGGAGATCTGGGCAGAGCCTGAGCAGACCCTAGCACCTAGTGGAGGCTGCATCTTGCTGTCTTCTGATTGGCTGGGCATTGCCTACACCTGCTGGGTTGCTGGCTCAAGTGCGAGATATTCCCAGCAGCCTTGAGGGTGAGGCACGGTTCCTTCCAAAGTGTCTCAGCCCAGGCATGTCAGCTGGTGAGATGCGTGGGAGGCAGACTGTCACCTCCTGACGGACATGAGGTTGACTCCCCAAGCACCAGCTCAGGGGCGGACACCCTCCTGTCAGTCACGGGTGCCTCATATATATCCTGAGAGTACTTTCCTCTTAATTTGTCTGAGTCTCTCTCTCTCCCTGTCTGATGGCTGATTGCTCAGTTTCTGCCAAGCAGGAGAGAAGAGCCCGGAATGAACCCAGAACTTTAGCTATGGAAAGCGGGAGCTTCACTTAACAGGTCTCAGAAGAATCTTGACAGCAAGTCCGGCACTTCGAGGCTCTGTCAAAGGTATGGAAGCGGGATCCTGGGTTCCGATGCTGAACTAGGACTGCTCCAGAGTCGTTCTTGGCTCCCTTCCATCCAATGGCCCCAATTAGGTCATGGGACTTTTTTATTCTATGCGGCAAAGAACAGATCAGGCTAATCATCAACAGGAACAACAGCAAAAATTTGATAAAAGCTGGGGAAAGCGAAAAAAGAAAAATAATTAGAAGGCTTGACATTCCTAGCTTGTTCTTGCCTTAAGGCCTGTGCACTTATGGCCCTCAGCCCAGAGCACTGACCCCTGATCTCCACTTGCTAAGATCCTCCTTGGTGCTGGGGTCTCCCCTTCCCAAAGCCACTGCTCCCCAATCCCTAAATCCATCCCAACTGCTCAACAACACACTCTAGCAAACCACCCCGCATCACTTCCCTCCCAGCACTTCCTGCCAACAGAAACGTTCCAGTTCTTTTATTTGTTTGTTTTATTTATTTATTTGTTCTTTTATTTGCCGCTTTACTTTCTTTTCTTCTTCCAAATAGAAAACTCTGTAGCATCTCTGTAGTAACTCTGTAGTAACTCTGTAGCACCCATGCTTAGAGGAGACAAGCAATAATTATTTTCTGGGGAAAACATAGTGGATGGTCTCATTTGCTCCCTGGGTCTCAGAGGCCCCAGAACAGTCTTGGGATTTTCTCATTTCTCAGTATTTACCTCTCTAATTGTTTATCTGGACCTCTCTCTGTTACACACCTAAACAAATGGGCTTGTGTGTGTATCCACATAGACGGGCACACATAAACACACTCACTTGCTCATCCAGAGGAAGACACCTTCACATTATCCAATCAGGAATTACATCTGGGGGCCCCTGCCTACTAGGACCTGAGTTGGAGAAGTGGGTGGGAGGGGTGGAGAAGCTATCTTTCTTGCAGAGCTAACAGGTCAGGGACAAAATCCAGGTGAACTTCTTGAGTTTCCCTGCCGATACTGATAACCCAAGCCCTCAGTATTTTTGCCCAGAAAAGATGGTCGAAATGAGACCCAGGTCGTGTGCGACACTTCATCCTGTTTTATGAATGGAAGAGGCAGGACAGAAGCATGATGAACAAGAATGTTTCGAATTGACTTGTGAGGTTTACAGGAGCCGTAGCGATCTGTCTCTCTGTCTTTAGCAGCCTCCTAATCGCAACTAGAGGGTCAGGGCCTGAGCCTGTAACAGCGAATTATGTGTCCTGGTCATTACTGGTTAATTGCACCTTCTTTGTCTTCCAGTGACTTTATGAGGCCATAAGAGGGGCCTTAAGGAACTGGTCGGTGAAAGAGGGTCCTGCCTCTGTGACTGGTTGGCATTGCTTCTGCCCTGACGGTGGCAGCAGTGGGCGGGGGCCAGGGATGGAGGCGGGGTCAACCCCGAAGAGCCAGTGGGCTTTAACCTCTTCCACAGTTTGACAGAAACACTCTCATCTGTGTGGGTCTGGCTGTTTTCAGAACGGTTTTTCTTAGTGTCCCGTTGTAGGATTTCCACCTCCTATTACCCGTATCACAGCACCTGTCTGTGGCTCAGTTTCCGTAGATATGAAAGCGGGAAAGTGAATCCCACCTTGCCTTCCTCCTGGGCCCTTCAGATGGCTGAATGCTACCGCTGGTGTGAAAATGCTTTGGGGGCTATGTTTGGATGAGAGTGGAAAAAAAAAGCATCCACTCCTTGCAGTCAGTATACAGTCAGTAGATTACTCCTGCAATATGCACTCCTAGCGGTCAACGTGCCGTCTCCCCAGGAGAGTGCAAACACTCACCCTTTGCTACCTTCCCAGGCCCTTCACACACAGACATGCGCTGCCGGCTGCCCAGCTCTCTCTCTGACGACACTCGAATGACCACTTGATCCCGAGCTTGGCCACTCATTTCCCACTGGACCCTGTGCTCCCGACAGCAAGGACGCAGTCCCAGTCACCCCCGTGTTCTCAGGGCCCCGCAGAGAGCCTGAAACTTGCCAAATACACGGTGTGGAAATGTGTGTCCTCCACCTCTGCATGTTAATGTCTGAGTTCTCAGACTGTGACTGCACTGGGAGACGGGGTCTTTACAGAGGTCATGAAGGTAATGTGAGGTCATTAGGGTGAGAGCTAATCCCATAGGACTGGTGTCCTGATGCGAAGGGGAACTCTGGGCACAGACCAGTGCAGAAGGAGGGTGATGTGAAGACCCAGGGAGAAAGATGGCCATCCACAAACCAAGGAGAGAGAGCTCAGCAGGAAAGAGGGAACCTCCTCCACCCACCCTCCCTGGCCCAGCACCTTCATCTTGAATTCTGGCTTCCAGAATTGTGAGAAAGTAAACTTGCTGTTTAAGCTACCCAGTCTGCAGTACTTTATGGCAGGCCTCACAGACTCATACATGAACATTTTTTAATATAAAAGAACTACCTATGGCTGATTCATGTTAAGGTTTGACAGAAAACAACAAAATTCTATAAAGTAATTATCTTTCAATTAAAAAATAAATGAATTAAAAAAAAAAAGAGCCACTTGGAAAAAAAAATTCCCTAGTGGTCCAGTGGTTAGAACTCCATGCTTCCCCTGCAGGGGCAGAGTTTCATTTCCTGGTCAGAGAACCAAGATCCTGAAAATGGTCAAAAAATAAAGAAAGAAACAAACAAAAAGCCCCATCTGCATTATGAATGGTGTATTTAACTCTGGGAGGAGGAAGGGGAAGAGATAGGGCCTTGTTTCAAGCACATGCTATATGACACTGGGCTTCCTTTGTGGCTCAGTGGTAAGGAATCTACTTGCAATGCAGGAGCCCTGGGTTTGATCCCTGGGTCTGGAAGATCCCCTGGAGGCAGGCATGGCAACCCACTCCAGTATTCTTGGCTGGAGAATCCCATGGACAAAGAGGCCTGGCGGGCTGCAGTCCATGGGGGCTGACAAGACTGAGTTGACTTAGCACGCACTCGCTCACCGTGTGCCTAAGCCCTGTGCTATAGGCTTCACATCATCTCCTTTGGAGTTATTTGTTTCATTTCACAGAGGATGATGACTTACAGTGAACGGTGTCAGTTTCTTGATCTCTGAAGACGAAGATTTAGCTTCGGGACCAGGGACCAGGCTTGATCACTCTAGAGCTTTTGTGTAGCAGAATTTTATTAAAGTATGCAAAGAGACAGAGAATGCTTCTGACATAGACCATAGAAGGGAGACGGAGAGTGCCCTCCTGCCAGTGTTAGCAAGGGAGTTATATAATTTAATTAGTTATTACAATAAATCAAAAGAATGTCTCAAAGTTGTAAAGATCTTACAAGACCCACTCCTCCCACAATTTACATTTTAAGATAACAGGATTAGCCAGAAGGTTTTCAGGAAGGAGAAACTGTCCTCCAGCAGGATACACTGTTGTTATATAATCCTTAGTACAGAAAGTTTCAGGCTTAAAGAAGAAAACTTTTTAGTGACTAAGACTAAGGAATGTAGAAGAAAAAAGAAAAGTTTGTTCTTCCCTCCTTGAGAATTCCAGACCCCTTTCTCCTCCTCTGGGACCCCGGACTTCTTATCAACCTGCCTAGGAACTGACTGTCTCAAGGAGAAATGTGTGAGTGGGGAAGATTGGGGAATTTCTCCAGGTACCTAGGAGTCCCTGCCTAGCTGTCTTCCAAGCACCATCCTCCTTTGGACAATAGCTTCTTGATATTAATTCCTGAGGATTTCTCAAGGGAACTTTCCGATGGTCGGTCATGTCCAACAGTGAACTCTTTGCTGCCCTTCGCCTCCAGCTTCTCCTGCTACCTTAACATGTGACCCCATCCACCTGGCATTGTTTTGTGGCAGATTCCTCACCTTCCGTCCCCAGTATAGGGGCCCCGAGTCCACACGCTCTTCTCCGCCTGAACTGCATCACCCTTGTGCAGACCACCAGCACCACTTACCTGGGCACAGGTATCCTGGCCACCCGCCCATTCCTCAGTCATATTGTCGTGATGCTTTCAGAGTTCCTTGATCAAACAAAACCATTCCTCCTACAGATCATTCTTCTTGGTCTTCTCCCATGCAGCCAGTCCCGCATCACGCGTCAACCTGCCAGTCCCCCCAGTCGCTCCCACCCTCTCCCCTTTCCCTGGGCTTCCTGAGCTGTCCTGCTCCCTAATGTTATTCTTCACTCTTTTTTTTTTTTTTTTTTTTTGGTCTCTCCCCTCTGTCAGTAATTCCAGAATTAGGAAAGACCCAAAATCCAGAAGCCATAAAGGTAAGAATGGATACATTGTACTTTTTGTAAATTTGAAGTTCCAGTTTTAATCACCTGTGATATATCTTAGACTAATTTCCTTAATATAGAAAGAGCTCCTGCAAACCTTTAATGCAGAAGAACCATCAATGAAAAAAGTGGAGAAAGAAGATTAGTAGATAATTCTTAAGAAAAGGAAACACATGTGACTATTAGATATAGTTTCTCAATTTGTTCATAATAAACAAAAGGCAAAATTCAAATGAGAATGAAGCAAAGAACTGTGCGTGCCTGATCCTTGTGAGTGGTAAACTGGCGCATCCTCTCTGAGGGACAAACGGGCTGGATGTATTGCACTTAACGTGATTCATACTTTTTGAGCTGGAAGTTTCACTTTAGCCACTTATCTTTTAGGTGCATTGACACATATTCACAAAAATATGCTTTTTGTGGCTTTGTTTGTAGTAGTGATTGATCAGATTGTAGATTAAATAAAATATAAAATATCTTTACAATGCAATATCATACAACCATTGAAAAAAAAGAAGCAACTCTGTATATCTATTGATATGGAATGCACAGTACGTGCCACTGATCAATGAGAAGAACTATTTCCTTTTGGAGGAAAAATCGTAAAGAACAGGGGAGATTTTGTTTTGGTACTGCTGATTTTTAAACAATATATGTGATTAACATTTAAAAAATTAAAATTGGTACTAATTTTGATAGTAATATAGTTAATGATATAAAGTTGCATTGGATTTATAAGTATACATGTAAACATATTCATATGACCATATAAAATAATTTATAATTATATATTGTAAGAACTAT